>JAWWES010000268.1:0-16463 GCA_035583135.1 Lophotriccus pileatus | reverse complement strand
TGCAACTCTGCTCTCAGCTCACACCAGTGGGCCATGTGCTCCCTCCAGCACCACTTTGGGGGAACTGGCAGGCACTCCAAGGCAGTCCCGGACCCTACCTGCCGGGAATGCTGGACCCGACCGAGAACACCTACTCAGTTTGACAGATCCGCCCATTCCCAGAAGAATGTTGTCACT
Organism: Lophotriccus pileatus; assembly: GCA_035583135.1. Lineage (NCBI taxonomy): Eukaryota > Metazoa > Chordata > Aves > Passeriformes > Tyrannidae > Lophotriccus > Lophotriccus pileatus. Next base: position 16,286 of record JAWWES010000268.1, on the reverse strand, counting down.
TTTGATGTTTCTGTGAATCATTTGACTGGAATGAAGGAAGCCCAGGGCTTTCAGGCACTGAGATTAAAGAAAGAAACATGAGGGGAAAAATATTTAGGTTGATTTTTATCTCACAAAAAGGAAATGGCTCTAAAAGATCTCCTTTCTAGGTGCAACAACAATTGCAAACATGCTTCAAGTGGCAAAGTTAGAATAATAAATGAAATAACATGACATTAAACTAAAAAAGAATAACAACGGGGTAGGAGTATAAGAAGAGAGAGTGAGAAATGCAGTGAGACTGGCAGGCCATTCATTGCATGCTCTTTTCTTCTCCAGATCATAACAGCAATGCAGAAACAAAGCTCTGACCAGGAAGTCACCACCTTTTGGAAGGAACCATCCTGCCGAAGCCATCAGAAGCACGAGCAGCACCCCTTACCTCCTGACTGATAGAGGCTATCATGGCTTCCTCCAGAGCTTGTTTGGAAAGCACGGCTTCCAAGGTGCGTCCCTCCACATATTCCATCACCAGCCAGAGTTCTTCACTGAAAAGGTAGCTGGAAGAGGAAAACCACAGCACGGAGATGAATGTGCACAGCTAAATGACTTTCTGGGAAAGACTGCAGCTCAGTTTTCTTTCCAGGTCACTTGGAAATGAAGACAGAATCTGAGCAGGCAAAGGGACAAAGGCTCGTCTGTGAAAAGGAGATGTCTTAGGCGGCAAGCAAGGCAAAAGTGCAGTTTAGTAACAGCAGGGAGAAATCTGGAACCAGGACACTTGCCATCATCTTAACTCATCCCTTCCACCCTCAACTCCAGGAAGCAGGTAACACAACTCCCAGACTTCTCCACGGCAGGAGGATGTGCACCTCTGAGGACAGATGTTGGTCAAGCAGATGGAAGCCCTTGCATAAAATGCTTTCAGAAACAGGGAAAACGATGAATGAACTGGCACATTGTGTGGTTGTGCAGACAAGAACCCGGTCTTCCTGGCATCCACAGCAATGAAAAAAGAGTGGGAAAAACCCAAGGGCAATAATTTCTAAGAGGGTTTATCAGCACATATGGTTAAGGCAGAGAAAGATGATCAATTTGAAACAAACTGGACCCCAAAACAACAGGGAGGGAGCGAACTCTAGGGCTGTTCCTTTAGGAAGACCTGGCAGATCCAGGTTTTGGAAGACAGGCTTCAAACTACCTATACAAGAAAAGAACCAAGCAGACAGAAGGCAAGCTCTTCCCATGCACTGGAGATGGAGGAGGAGAGAAATAATAAACAGCTCCATGTTCTTACAGTGACCAAGGAGGATTTTTAACTTTTGGCTTGCAGTGTGTCAATGAAGCTCAGTGTGATAATCCCAGAACCACTCACCTGTCTCTATAGCCAACTTAAAGAAAACAATCGAACAATAATCCTATACCCCCAAATCCCCTTCAAAAAAAAAAAAGTTTAACAGTTCAGTTTACGTGCTTTTTGGGGGGCGCAATTCCAACCAAGGCCAGCAGGGGGCACTCTTGGATCCCTGGGGGTGCAGAGCCTGCAGTGCTCTGTGTGTCCAGCAGGGGGCGCTGTTGAATCCGGCGGTCCCGCGGGGGCAGGAGAAGCCGACGTGGAGATCTTACCTCCCACACCGAGAAGGGGAAAGCGGGGAGAAGGACTTCTTCCCAAGACAGCTCATGTTGTCTGCGGCTGGCGGTGTGACTTCCCCTTTTTCTCGTCTGTGTGTACAAAACAAATGGTGCCAAAACACGAGAGTGGAGGAGGGGGGGAAAAATGGTGACCTCCTTCCTAAATAGTTCCTCTCCAATTAAGTCCAAGCAGGTCCGGGCTGAGGGCAGAAACAGGGCGCAGGCAAACTGGGGCCAGACAAAAAAAGAAAAACAGGCGGCCAGGCTGAGAACAAAAGCAACCTTGAAGCTTTCCCAACCCACACCTTTTCTCAGTTAAGGCAACCAAAAATTGTCCCGTTTCCCAGGAGAAGGAAAGGAAAAGGGGAGAGGGAGAGGGAGAGGGAGAGGGAAGAAAAGGAAAGAAAAGGAAAGAAAAGGGAAGAAAAGGAAAGGAAAGAAAAGAAAAGGAAAGAAAACGAACGAAAAGGAAAGAAAAGGAAAGGAAAGAAAACCCTAACCCCTCCCCACAGATTTGGAGGGCCATCAGTCTGGAATGTGTGTCGCTGGCCAGTTCTTTACCCAAGGCAATACCGACCTGCCCATTCAAAATTCCTCCCACACAGTGGGGCAGGGGGGAAGGAAAAATTCCCTGTTCAGTTCTTTTTTTTTCCTTAGAACAAGTAAAACTGTGACAGGAGCCAAACATAAAGAGAGAGAGAAAAAGAGGGATAAGGAGCAGAAAAGAGAGGGATAGGGAGACTGAGATGGAAAAAGACATATATGGATGAGGAGCAAGATAAAGGGATGTAGAAGGAGAGGAGCAGCGAACTGGGCCAAGCCCAGGTATGAGAAATATCTCTAATTAAAATTTCGAAGACGGCCAAATAAAGTGAAAAAAAGAACTTTAATTACAGCGCGCTGGATGCTTCGGGCCTCAGGACCAAACCCGTGCATCCCGAGAATGGGAGGGACGAGTCCTTTTAAGTTTTCTTGATTTACATAACCACTCCTTCGCTCCTCCCATGGCGAGCCCCACTCCTTTTCTTCCTTATAACGTGACATAGTCCCTCTTCTTGAGCTTGATTTGATCTCTTAGGGACAGCTTATGCTCTCCTTCGTCAGTTCATTAGTTATCTTAACCGACTTATCAAGTTGTTTTCCCTATCTCAGGCACATGGTCTCTTGGCAATAAGCCCTGGCTGGGCCCATTGTCTTACAATCTTCCCGGTTCGCCTTTACATGGTAATGGTAATGGTAACAGGTAACTGGAAGCAAAAGCAGCAATAAATAGCTGTAAGTAGGCTTGTAAACAACAGTAGGCAGAAACAGCAATGCCTACTATTAAATAACTCTCCAACCCCCCTAACAGTACAGCTTCCAGGCATCTTAATATGAGTAAGCTCCTGCTTGTAATAAAACCATCCCTGTTCATTTCTCACACAGGGGCTACTCTACAGCCCACAATTCCAGGAACTGCACACCGTGTCCTGGGGATCATCATCCTCTTACCCACTATGCCAGGGAATCGGCACCCTGCCCTCACTGCCACCCTGCTCCAGTGGAAGGTGCCTCCCTTCAGAGGCCAAGTGCCCAGTCAGCAAGAGAGCAGAAGGGAGGAGAGGCAAGAGGAAGGCTCAAGGCAGGCACAGCAGTAGTACCCAGGAGATGAGGCTGGGTCTGGCCTTGAGGGACTACGGTGGCCAACATGTGGCCAGTCCCGGCCCCAGAGCCCTGAGCAGCAGCACAACACTGGGAGCAGAAGATGTTTCATCCAGAGCTTCAGCCCTACCAGCTCAGGTATGCCAAGTCCTGCAGAGATCTCAGGTTTCATCAAGGATCCTTGTCAGGAGGGCAGCAGCCCCTCGCTGAGCAAGGCTAGAGTCTGTCCCAGCCACCATGCCAGGCAGGCATAGCTCTGCACTGGTAACACTCCCAGACGGACACAGGGTGGTGATGTGAGCCATGAAGCACCACAGTGGCTGCTGACAGTGTCCTGGGGAACAGCACCGGGAAAACCCACCCCAGGTAGTTGCCATCTGCAAAGTTCACAGCTGGCCAGCAGCTCTCCAGCAGCCTGGACCCACCAGCCCAGCTAGAACAAGGCATCCAGCCCAATTTCACCCATCCCCGGAGCCCAGAAGTTGACCCTGGGGTGCAGAGAACTCAAGGGGACAGTTAGAAGGTGACGCTGCATCTTCTCACCAGCATATCATTCTCCTGTGGTCCAAAAGAGAGGGGGGAGACATGTTGGACCACCAGTGATGACTCCATTATGGGTTTCTGTGTATGGGACCTCAGTGTGCCTCTGCACCTACCCTGCACAGTGCACAGCCTTGACCTCAGCCAGGTGCTGCCTGGAGCCCTCTCACTGCTGAGACCCTGTCAGCTAAGGCAGGGCTGGTATGGGCTCTGTCTGTGAGAGCTGGTCAGCTGCAATTCCACCACCTCTGGTGGCACAGGCACTCAGGCTCCTGCTCCATCTGTGGCTTGCCGCTGACTGCATACAGTCCTCCATCCTACCTGTCTGCGGCCAGGGGGCTCCTGCCGCACCTCGTGCTACACAGACCCAGCACCCCCTTCCCCAGAGACACCATCACTCTGGGTGCTGAAGCGGCATACAACTGTCAAAGTGGCAGGGGAGGAAGGAGAATGGTCATGAGGATGCCCCTCAGGAGAGGGGAGGGGGACATCCCTGCCGTGACCCTGTGGCTGCTGGGGGTCTGAAGTACGTGTTTGCGTGTGTCGCCGAGGAGCTGGTGCCTCCCTTGGTTCCTTTACAGACACCCAGTCTGTTCCAGTGGCCCTAACCCCCCGGAGGGCAGCTCCTGGGGGACTCCAGCTGCCCCTCCGGTCCCCAGGAACCCCTGGAGCCTTCCGGAGTGCCAGGGACAGGGAAGAGGTGGCTGGTGCTGAGGGATGTGGGTGTGGATGTGCAGGTGTGCCGGGATAAGCGTGTGCGCGCCAGGCTGTGCTCGGTGTCGGTGCTCCAGAAGTTGTGCGTGCCGGTGGATGCTCTGAGTGTGAGGTCGGGGGTGTCGGCAAGTTCTGGGCGCGATCTGCATGCGGGAGGCGGGTGGTGCGGGGTGCAGGTGTTCGAGCGCGTCTGCGTGTGTAAGCGAGTGCGGGAGAGGGGGCGCTGGGCCAGGGCGGAGCCGCCGCTGGGACCAGACTCTGCCCGAGCGGCGCCGGCACCGGGCACTGGCACCGGCAGGGGGGGCAGAAGCGGCACCAGCACTGGCTCTGTCCGGGCGGCACCGCGACCGGGCAGCGGCAGCGGGGGCAGAGGTGGGACCGGCAGCAGCAGCGGGAGCTGCCCTCAGACCAGGTGGGGTCCCGCCGGCGCGGGGGGAGTGGGGTCCGTCCGGCAGAGGAGCGGGGCGCTGTGGACCCCGCACCAGGCTGAGCCGCTACCTCTGGCGAGGCCGGGCGGGACGGGCGGCGCCGGGAGAGACTCCGGGGTCCGGGCAGGGCCCCGGGACACAAACAGCCGTGCCCGCCGCGGGACAGAGCAGTGCTTGGGCCGCTTGCCACTGCCCAGCTTGGGCACAGCGCGGGAGGCGGGCTGCCTGGAAGGTGCTGGCGGGCAGTGTGGGCTACCGGAGCAAATCGGCGGCTCTGCCCTGTGGCCCTGAAGAGCGAATGAGGCAGCTTTGCTGCACGAAGGGGGAGCGGAGGCACCCTCAGCCAGGACAGCAGCAGAGCCAGCCCGGGGTGTTCCCACTGCAGCAGAGTGCAGGCTGCCTGCGCCCCATCCTTCTGCTTAGTCCTATCCATATCGAGAGGGTCTCTGTTGTCCCTCCCGACACTGCTACCTGTCCCCTTACACTGCCTCTTCCTGCCTTTTTTGACCTTCCCTGGCCTCGGGAGCTGGCTATGCTGGCTCACAACTTCCCTTCCCTGCCTGTCCCATCAGGGCTCTGTGTTGGACTTTTTGTTAACCCCACCAGCTGGTACTGAGAACCATTCTCCCAGCCAAACCCTTATTAGAAAAGTCAGGTCTCTTGAGTCCCAACTTTGCCACTGATTGGGTTCTCATCTCCAGGAGTACTACTTTCTTGATCATATTGCCTTTGCCCCTCCTAGGCCTGAGCAGCAGATGCGGGAGAGTAAGCTGGCTGCCCATGCTCGGCATCATCCTTCCTCTCAAGCAGTTATCCCTCTCACTGCTCCTTAAAGCTATTCATTGCCAAGTAAAACTCGGGAGCATTGGCATACACCTGTTCACAAAAAGGTATGAGAGGGTTGCAAAATGCTTCCAAGGGACAACAGAGCCATGGGGATGAGTGGCAGCTTCCCAAGAAGATCCTAAATAGGGACCTGGACACATCCCACTCTGGCAGAAATGCTCTGAATTACTCGCTTAGCATCTCAGTGCCCCAGCACCAGTGTCACAGGTCATGTATGTCACTTCAGAGGCACTGCTCTCACTCCATGTCTGTTCTATTGCTGTCCTGTCTGCAGGCAGGACTATACACAGAGAGGTGAATCAGAGCTAACCCAGAAGAGAGATTTGTTTCTCTGATGCATCAATGAGTTCCCTGATCCAGCTGGTTGCAAAGCATGCTCCTTGTGTCTCAATTCTCATCTGTAAAAGGGGACTGAAGTACTATTTTGTCTTCACGATCCTTAACATCTGGCTCATGAGCCACAAGCAACCACGGAGAACCTCAATGCTTGTAGCAATGGTACAACCACCATCCTGCTACCACATCCCAGCTGGCACACTGCTCCTGGCCACTGACTGTCCCCAAAAGAATTCACAAAGCTTCCTGAACTCCTGTTCCTATAGGCTTAAGAAATAAGCTTAGAGCTGAGGGGTGAATGACAACAGAAATTGCTCCCTGACAGACAGAGACAGTTTTTCCAAGTAAAGGAAGAACTGCTCACTTAAACGTCAAGGGATATCAAATTTGGACTACAACCAGGCTATGTGATGTGCTATTACTCCAAAGTGATGGCACTGTACCTTGTGCCAGGAAGGGGTGTCTTCCTTGCAGTTGTTGCCTTCCTTGATTTGTAAGTGGGGGTGCAGGTATTTCCCTGTCATTTTGTTCTCTTTAGAGCAGTCTTTGAGGAGGGCTGACTAGCAGTTCATCTGCCTTGCAAGAGAGAGAAAGCAAAGAAAGAGGGTGAGCTTGGGAATGAGAAGGATGGGGGGGAATGCAGGGTGAAGCAGCCAGAGACTCTACCCAGCAACATAGACACTGTCTGGGTAGATGATAAGACAATGCTTGTTTCTAGCTGTCAGCTCTTCTGCAGCTTTGCTTACACCTTTCACAGCCTCATGGAAGAAGGACCTCAGTGCCACAGCCTTGCATGGCAAGTTATCCCAAGCACAGCCTAAGCCAGTGCAGTCAACTAGATACACCAGCAGCACTTGTGTGCTCTTCCTGGCACACAGGGAAGCTCCCTGGTCCCAGAAGAGTTAAGCAGCATAGGAGACCAAGGTCCTGAACCAGTGTATTGCACCAGACTTCTGGCAGGCCCCCATACCTCTATCTTTCCCTGTCCTTCCAGGCCCTGTGTAAGCTGCCCTGCTTCCCACACATCCGTATTGCATGGGGTACTCTCCTCTTAGGTGAGTAGCTGACACTGCCGTTAGAATTTGTTTTGTCCATACACTGAGGAAGATGTAGCAAAAATAAGTAGTATGCACTTCAGTACTGACCATCCCAGCTTTCCAGAGCAAAGTTCATCCCTCTGCCACACAGGCAGCATTCATGGAGCTCTAGATTACTATAAAACAGTAGAATCTAAGCCAGACATAATATCTGTGTGCTGCACCTGCCACAAAGTAATTCACATTCAGCATAACTTGAGGTCATCCCTGTGAAAGTCCTTCTGTTTCAGGATGGGTTGGGGCTATCAGAGCAATCCCATGGTCACAAATGAGGGGCAGTGACCTCTTGGGTCCCAGGGAGCAGAACCAGCTCCAAACAGCAGTTAAAAGCCTCTAGGCTTTATTATGCTTTGTCTTTGCATTCATGGACATCATGGATATCATCCCGTGGGAATGGCCTTCTTACAATGTTCCTGCTTCAGGCACTGGCACTGCTGGTGCTCCCTGGGGAGCATTCACTAATTCCCAAGCCTGAAAGAGAGCACAGGCTTTGTTCTTGCACAGTCTCTGCAATCTCCACACTCATGGTGGCCTTGGGCCAGGCTCTGTTAACCACAGCACATCCCTACAAACCCTGCACAGGGGGAAGAACCCAGGCCATGTTTTATTCAAGAGAAGCTTCAAAGCTGAGAAATACACAGACAGACTTTTATGCCTGTGGCAGAAAAACTAGGGCTTCCAGACACAACTTTGCCTTCTGCTTGCAGCCCGAATGCTTATTTGGGGGCAGGGGAATGATACCAAAAGCCCAAATCCTTGGGAGAGCTGCCCTGTGAAACATAGAAAGGGAATATGTATTTGTGTCACTCAAACCAAAGCAGAAGGGGTCCCATTAGAGCTATCTTCAGAAAGTTCCCACCTGGGCACACCATAGGAGCTGCAAAATAGTTGTCACTGCCAAAAGCACTTCCAGCTCCATGCTTAGTATATGAAGTTTATTCTAAGAGCAGGTACCAAAAGAGCTGGGAGCAGGAGAGGGATAAAAATCTGCATGGCAGTAATGGGGAAGCAACATCCTGCCCAGATCACTGGTTTGTATCTGGAGCCCCACTGGTGGAGAGAACATCACACCCCTCCTGCCATCAGCTGGACCAGCTGGGAGGCGGAGTTTTGGCTCCATTCTCCCACAGAGGAGAAAGCTGGGGACAGATGCCATCCTCCTCTCTTCCCTAAACCTCACATCCAGCATCATCAATCCAAGATAGCATCTGAACATGGGCTGTGGCTTCATTTCAAGGACAGAACGGGGAAGCAGGACACCTCTTGCCCCAAACCAAGCCTACCTGTCCTCCAGGCAGGAGTGTCCAGAGGAACCATCAATAAAGGATGGGGGTCACAAAGCTGAGAACAGGGCTCTGTGTCTCCAGTGAGCTGGCGGGCCCACCAACCAAACTTCCAATGTTTCTCTAGTCTCTCACATTTTTCTCTGTGTTGTGCCAGGCTCCTGCGACTCACCACGACACAGAATGACGGAGCACGATGACTTCATGAACTTGGCTGGGTACTGGAACTCCTCTGACAATTGCCAGTTCAGCCCTGACAGGGTTATTGTCCCTGTAGTCTTCTCCCTCATCTTCCTCCTGGGCACAGTGGGCAACAGCCTGGTGCTGGCTGTGCTGCTGCGCAAAGGGCAGATGGGCCACAGCACTACCAACCTCTTCATCCTCAACCTCAGCCTGGCCGACTTCTTCTTCATCATCTTCTGCGTGCCCTTTCAGGCTACCATCTACTCCCTTGAGGGATGGGTCTTTGGCTCCTTCATCTGCAAGGCTGTCCATTTCTTCATCTACCTCACCATGTATGCTAGCAGCTTTACTCTGGCTGCTGTCTCTGTGGACAGGTAATAATCTCCAGGTGCCCTTGGGCTGCGCAAGAAAAGCAGTCTGAGTGGGCAGAGGACATGGGAAGAGCATGGCCTACCACCATTAGGCAGATAATTCAAGCCCCAGTGGTATAGATCCATGCCAAAGGCAGTTTGGGGACCAGTTTTGTCTCCCTTGCCCTAATGACTTGCAAGAAGCATTTCCAGATCTCTCAAGTGCAAATCTGTCTGCAGGAAAGATCTCCCCATGGTTAGAGCACTTGAGACCCAAGCTCGGCTCCCCACCATGCCCCAGACTCCCAGAGGGAGTCACCAACTCTGCGTTAGAGATGCCACTCAGAGGGTAACGACTGTCCCTGAGCCACCATTTCAGAAAAGCTCATGTGCAGCAGCAAGGTCAACAGGGCACCACAGCAGGAGCCACATAAATAGGCAAGAGAGACCCCAGTCCTGCAGTAAACACCTCTCATTTCTTAGGGACTGCCAGCCCAGCAAAAGAACTTGTCACCGAGCAATTCCTGTCCCCTCCCTGCCCCCAGCCCTTCTGCAATCTGCACAGAAAGACACCTGCACCACAAGCCCAGTCCCTCCTTGGAGGTCACCCAGGACATGCTGGTCCCTGAGTGGTGTCGCCTACATTGTTCCTAAGGGCTCTGTAAGGCAACTGTGCCAGCTGCCCTTCTGACTAAGCCCACACTTCTAGTCCATGTTGAAGAAGAGGTCCCTACTGGGATAAGCTCCAGCCCTGACTGCACTAGGGAACACATCCTGGCCCATGTTGCTCCCTGCGCTTTCTTCCAAGGTACCAAAAGACAGGGCCAGACAGCCCTCTGCAATGAGATGTCCACAGCCCTGCCGGCAGAAGGAAACTCCAGCCCACCCAGTGAAGTTACCCTGCATCTTAAATCTTCAGTTCAGACCTCCTTCTACTGGATAAGTTCTGCTGAGCTGTGGAGACCTGCCTTGTCTCCACAGAAACATCTCTGTGCCCAAGTTCAGGGATATAACCCGCCCCACCATACCTGGAGCGGGGAGCCAGCTATGGCCAGAAAGAGATGCATCCTTGCTAGAAAGAGAAAAGCTGCTTTACCCAGGACTGTATGTCAAAGAGGGTGTGAGATAACATGTAGGGTCACCCTCTTGTCCCAGGAATTTATGTGAGCAGGCAGAGCTTGGCTGAAAGCTCAGTGCTGGTTGCCTTTCTCTCCTTCACAGGTACCTGGCTATCCGCTATCCGCTGCGCTCCCGGGAGCTGCGGACCCCCCACAGTGCAGTGGCAGCCATGGCTGTGATCTGGGGTCTCTCCGTGGTCTTTGCTGGGCCCTACCTAAGCTACTACGACCTGATTGAGTGGGAGTCCAGCTACATTTGCATGCCTGGCTGGGAGGAGTGGAGACGCAAGGTCATGGATACCAGCACGTTTGCCTTCAGCTACATCATCCCAGTGCTGGTCATCAGCCTCTCCTACACCAGAACCATCAAGTACCTGTGGACAGCAGTGGACCCTCTGGAGGACATAGCAGAGTCCAGGAAGGCCAAGTGGAAGGTAACCAAGATGGTCATCATTGTAACTATCCTTTTCTGCCTGTGCTGGCTGCCCTACCACGTAGTCATCCTCCGATACCTCTATGGAGACTTCCCCTTCAACCAGGCCACCTACGCCTTCCGTCTGCTCTCCCACTGCATGGCCTACGCCAACTCCTGCCTCAACCCCATCATCTATGCCCTCGTCTCCAAGCACTTCCGCAAGGGCTTCAAGAAGGTTTTCAGCTGTCTCTTGAGAAAGAAGCACCACAATAAGGTACATGTGCTGCATATTGCCCATGTTGTGCCTGGATTTGGGGCAGCTTCCACTGAAGTGTCCCAGATGCATGAGGAGAATAACAGGCATGAGATGGACCCAGCCTCCGTGGCAGTCCCCTCTGCTTCCTCCAAGCCCCTTCATATTTCTTAGTGGCCAAGCTCCATCTGCCAGCTCAGCTCTGCCACCAGTTTCAGGCCACTCTTTCCCACGGGGTGAGAGGGGATGCTAGAAAGGCAAGCCAGAAACCGCTAAACACTGCTTCTGCCCTTGTTGTTCCTTCCCATTCCATGCACCAACTATTCTCCTGAGCCATTTCCCCACCACATGCTGAAAGTGAGGAAAGGAATTGACCCAGGCTCACCCCTGAACCTCAAACCACCTGGATTCCAGGGACTAAAGCTCCAGCTCCTCTCTGGGCTCTCATCCAGCAGAACTCCACTGCTCCATGGCCCGACTGCATTGGGTCCTGTGCGCAAGGGCAGCAGTTCATGATGGAGTCAAGGCTCAGGGGAGAAACTCATGTTGTTTTAACTGTGTGCATTTAGCTGTTTCTGCTTTAATATCATCTCTCTCTGGGTATGCTTTCTCATTAAAACATTCAGAGAATAGATACAAGTGGCCAGATTTAAAACAGTGCCAAACACAGAGTCCCTTCTGCCTCCCACTGCACCATCTGGCCAGACTGGCTCCCACAGCAGGAATGGCAAGGGAGAAGGACAGTGCAAAGGTGGTGTGGGAAGCACCTGGCACAGCTCATGGATGGCTGCAAGGATGGCTTCGGTGCTGGTCTTCTTGTGCTGCTCTCAGTGACTGGATCCTCCTCTGGGATGCGGGGCAGGCCAAGGGCTCTCTGTGAGGGAAGGGATGTTGCTGCTGTTCTAGACACATCTTTCTAACCCAGAGCAAATAAATGCACTTCCCTCAACCAGGCAATAGTGGGGCCTGCAGTGGTAACCTGGGGTGCACTGACACTGCCAGACTCAGCTCAGGAGCAAACCCAGCAGAGAAAACCTCAGGCTCAAGAGAAGGGGAAGCAGCTGCTGCCTAAGGCTGGTCCTTTAGTCCCACTGAGCCCCTACTAATGAAACAGGAGCTTGCCCTTCCGTTTTGAGCAGTCTGGTGGGCTGTAAAGGGCCTTGGCAGGAGATGGGGCTCTCTGGGGCTCCTGATAGGTGTCCTGTGTGGCACCACCACGTGATGCTTGCGTCAAGACCAATGTCACTAACACAAAGCAGGCACTCCTCCCCTGGCTGATAACCAAGGACTGCTGTTTCAAGTTCAGGCACTGGGGTCATGAATAGGTACAAGTTTTCCAGGAAACAATTCCAGCAGTCTCTTTGCATCCCACCCTTCATTAGTGTTAGGGAAGTTCTGCAGCTACCATGCTTGTACAGGTAACCACACTTCTGCAGCCAGCCACACAGTCTCCATCTGCTGCAGTTCATCAGGAAACACCTTCTCTGCCTCACCTTCACCCTTAAGGAATCAAGCTTGATTTTTCTCTGCTTGAATCAGATTTATAGCTGTGGTCTTTAGCAAAGCTTTAGTTACTGCTAGGGCTTTCTTACCCAAACTCTGGAAAAAAAAAAAAAAGAATTATCTGTGCAGGAGTCACCAAGCAAGAACTTACCAAATGGGGATGCATCTGCCATTGCTCAGTGGTCCTGCTGGCAAAGGCACAAACGGTTGTAGAGGAAAGATGAATGTTGAGAGGCATTTTAGAGTTTTTGCTCTTTGTAGGAATGTGACTGCAGATTTTCCATGAAATTATCTGAATTTTTTCTCCTGTGGGATTCACTCCATCACCACGTCCCCCAGAGGAAAACATCGTGTCCCTCAATCTCATTCACCTAAGCCTGTTACCTGGGTCAACCCTGAGGCCAGCACACTGAGTTAAACTGCTAAGGGCAATTTCAGACACTTTGCTTTTAAGCTGGAGCTGGAAGTTACCTGGGATTTGATGGGAGGAGATAATGTGGGACAGATGGAGTTGGAGCCTGGGGTATCATCCCTGCCTGGGAAGCATACAGCCTCTACTCACCCTGCATACAGACAGCAGACCTTCATCTGCACTTGCTCAAATGGAGGAAAAGCTTTTCCTCTCAGAATAAAATGAACATTTGCATGCAAAGATCAAAAGTAAGCATTTCAAAAGAGATGGCAGCAAGATGGAAAAGGTGCATCAGGAAATAGTACCTAAGTCTTCTTAAACACAGAAAAGCTCTCCAAACCGTCTGAAAATTCAGCTTGCAGCACAAGAAGAGTTCCTGGTGTGTGGGTGTCTCCAACCAGGAGAGACTTTTTAAATGGGATTTGGATGGAAGAGTTCCATCTAAAGTAACTGCATTTATTCCCACCAAAATAACCCTTGGTTACACACAGTTTATTCATGAAGCTCTGGAAATTACATGAAAGAGGTGCCCCAGGTGCCTTGGTGCATGGCTTGCTTGCTTCTGTTGTCTTGCTAGTGAGAACCACACAAGCAACTATGGTCAAATGCGAAGATTTTAATAGGTGTGGAAACCCACAAGTGTTGTGTAGGTATCACTTACCGCTCCTGTGACAGAGGCTTACCCGTGGTTTTGCACCTACCAAGTGGCTGCCATGCCTCTATTCCTGAGGTACCTGCTCTCCCTGGAGAAAACCAGCTGCTTCAGCTCCTCTGTACCAGGACAGGGACATTTGCCAGGGGCCAGGGACAAGCAGGACGCAGAGGGGCAGCGGGAAAGCTTGCTGTCATCAGGTTTGGTGCCAGTGCTCTGTAATCACCTATTTCACAAAGTACCCCCAAATTCCACCCCCATGTTTGGAGTGACTGCAGTAAGGTGAGCTCCGTAACGACAGGTTTGATTACCAGCAGGCAGGCACTTACCTATTGGCTCAGCAACCAGAACTGACTCAAAAGAGGGAAGGGGACGCTTCCTTTCTCATGGCATCCCATGCAAAGACTTAAACTCTGCCGGCTCCTGTGGCTCAAGGTACCTCTCCAGAGAACAAGTCACTCACAAGCAGAATGAGGTCCCATCCTGAGCCACCAGGGTCACCAGGCAGCTCCACATGGGGCTGCATCTGAGTGCCAGCTATGGGGCAAATCCCACATGGAGCTGCATGTCCCAGGGGTCTGGATGCCAGCAACTGCAGCGACCTATCCTGGGCACGCCAGGGATGACTAGCAAACTGCAGGTCAGAGTAGCTGGCAAGTAGGACAGGCAGAACTATGAAAGGATAGTTCCAAGCATCAAGCACTAAAATCACAGTTACAAATCAGTATTTGAAGGTGCCAGCAAAGATGCCCCCTATTATCTGTGCTAGTCTGTCTGCAGCTGGCGATATCTGTACATAGTTGTGCTCATTCCTGTGTAGATTCACCTTGGTTTTCCAAATATAAAGTTAATTTCTACTTGTTTTCTGGTCATTCCGTGGTTTTTTTTAAGAAATGAAAGATACACGGGGCCTAATGGAAGTCTAAGGAACTCTTGTCAGCGGAGAGGTTTTTCTCTTAGAATAAAATCCCTCCTCAAAGTGCCTCTGTGCTAGAACTTCTGGGATCAGAAGACCAGGAATCTGAAATTGCAGAGAAACAGCCTCAGCTCTGCCAAACCTGCCAGGCACAGCCTCCACCACCTCCAGCCAGGACTTCCAGCCCCGGGCAGCCACCCTAAGTGCCCCATGCGTTCATCGGTTCTCTCTCTCTGCCTACATGTCTCTCTCTTTGGTTTGAAGGATCAAACCAATCAGTCAAGTCCCAGACTTTACTCTGCTGCCAGGATGACGCTTCCTGGTCTGGCACAATATCTCACTGCCAGGAGAGACCAGATGACCACCTTTCAGGGGGTGTTTGGACCACATCTTTGGTCCTCCCATGTCATTCCCACATTAGCAGAGGGAGAATTATCTTTGTGTCACAGAACTACTCTGTGAGAACATTCCTCTCCCAAAGAACCAAGGATTTTCACAATCACAGTTCAGCTCCCACCAGAAAAGGATGTGCAGAGAGGTGACCATAGTAACGTGGGATCTGTACAACACTCAGTGGTGGGTGCTAATGGTCTCTTACCACCCACCTTGCATGCTTAGGTTAATTCACACTTGAACTGCAGCAGCTCGATAGTGAGCATGCTCAGATAACAAAATGTAAAAAAACATGTTAATAGCCATTAGACACAAAAAGGGACAGAAATTGGTTAGGAAGGGAATAAACCTCCAGGGAATAACAAGCTCCAAGATTTAAAATCCTGTACTTAATGGTGAAGAACAGGCCATGAGTCACTTTATGTATGACTGTTTGCTGGCCGGTTTTCACTTATTTTCGTTTTTCTTTCTAAAAATGACAGAGAGCAAGATCTGGCAGAACATCTGAAGTGAACAGAGCTCCAAGAAGCACCTCTATTCTGGGAATCCTGATAGAAGTCAAACTAGATGCCTGGCCAAAACCATGGGGAAGTGCCAGCAAAGGCCTGGCACAAAGGGTAGCCCCTGTGCATGGTATCCCAAGGGGTAACACAGCCAAGCTGGTTATAATGGGGCTTGACCAGCTTCCTTGTTTGCATTGAATAAGCCACCACTGGGGCAGGTGGCTTAGTGTACCTGAGTTGCAGTCAAGAACCACAGGGAGCAAAACTCTGTTGGTCCCACATGCCTGGGCCACTGACAGTTGTTCTTAAAACATTCCCACAAAGAGCTTTTCCTCCAGCTTTTCCATCACATTTTTTTTAGTGCCTAATCTGTTCCTCAGCAAACCAGAGCCCCTGGACTTCATCTCACTGACAGAAGGGGGAGAAAAGCTATTGCTGCATCACTGCAGCAATGACTGCTCTACATGAGGGCTTCAGTCTCAAAAGAATGAGGAGGACAGAAGCAGAAAAACTCCAATCAATCTTCCCTCACAAATTATTTTTTAGGTTTTTGCTTGTAGTGCCTAAAAAACATCCTGCCATGAGATTTTAATGATACTCATCAAACAGGCATTGCACTTTTTCTTTACAAAGCCACAACATCTGTCCGGTCACATATGGGTCCTGTCTGAATCCAAGAAATCTGGTAAAATAATTCTGTGTCCAGAAGCTTTTTGTCTTTTAAGCAGCAAAAGGTATTTATTTGTCGACACCAGGAGCAAGGGTGGTTCTGCACAAAGCTCTTGCTCGAAGGTAGTGATAAAAAACGGGGTAATTCATACGTTGATTCTTGTGATCACAATATTCCACATGCATATTCATATAATTACAACATCTAATCATGCACATGGATAACAGGTGGAGTACAGGTGGAGCTCAGGCGGAGCTTGGGATGGAGTCTTTCTTGGCCCTCAATTTCAGGGGCATGTCTGCCTTTCTTCATCCTTGAGGCTGGGGTCTTTGTAGTCTTCCTCAGTGTTGTTATAGATTATTTGAGATACTCAAAATAATCAAAGTATAATAAAGAAATATTTATTAGTATACAATTAAAAA
>JAWWES010000267.1:0-16534 GCA_035583135.1 Lophotriccus pileatus | reverse complement strand
CTCCCTTCACCATCTAGTCTGCTCTCCCCTGTGGCCCCCCCAGCCCCCGCAATGGCAGAGTGATGCCACCATGCCCTGGGGGAATGAGAACTTGCTGCCCACAAGGATGACGAGGAAGGAAGAGGCAGAGCTGGTAAGTGGGAGCCTTGGGGGTTGGACAGAGCCCCAGGCTGCACCCTCAGGGCTCTCCAGGTGGGGCCCCGTCCCCTGCCCTCCTGGTGCTGGGGGCTTGCTGGGCCCCTGGCCAGCCTCACGGGCTCTCCCCGCAGCGTCTGGGGAAGCGCAGCAAGTGCCGGCAGCTCTTCTGCTCGCCCTCGGGGACCAGTAGGGCCATCATCAGGCCTGTCCTGAAGCGGGCACACCCCTGTGATGGGGACACCCCTGTGAAGGCCAAGCAGCACAGGAAGGTGGCCGGCACCCCTGGCGAGGAGACGTCGCTGGAGCTGGTGGGTGACAGTGATGCCCCGGGGTCAGATCCAGCCTGTCCTCGGTGGGACTGGGCCGTGCCCCGGCTCTTCTGGAGCCCCCAGAGCTCATGTTGGGTGGTCTCTGCTTTGTACCCCCACAGGAAGAGGGGCTGCAGCATTCCAGGTCTGCCCAGCAGGAGGAGGTCAAGAGCCTGCTGGACAACCATGACCAGGACCTCACTGGGGACTTCACCAAGGTAGGGCCACGAGGATGGGGAAGGTCTGGCAGTGCTGGCCCCCTTCATCTGAAACAGGGACCACCATCAGAGCCCTGCACGGGTGCAAGAGCCCAAACCGGCTGCTGGCCCTTGACTGGGGACACGGGGCCTTGGGGCTGTGACTTCCCAGCCTGCAGCCCGCAGAGTGGCTGAAGAGCCCAAGCCCTGCTCCTCTGGAGCCACCCAGGTGCCACAGCCACGTCTGCCATGAGCAGACTCTCCCCCTCCCCTGGGAACAGAGCTGGCAGCTGGGAGCGTTTCTGGGCTGGGGGAACAGGTGGCACCCTCGGGGAAGTGTCCCTGGGATGCCCACGACCCCAGAGCCCATGGTTTCTTCCAGGCTCACCTCCTGCCGACGGTGGAGGGGAAGGACCCGGGCCTGAAGTACATCTCCCCTGATACGGTAAGGGGGCAGCAGCCTCTGCCCAGCCCCCCCATGGGGCTGCCTGCCTGCTCCCCCACCGCCCCCCAGGTGTTCCCCCTTGGTGACGGGCTCCCCCCGCAGTTGGTGGCAGTGCTGACGGGGCAGTGGAGCAGCTCCATCAACAGCAGCATCATCGTGGACTGTCGCTACCCCTATGAGTACGAGGGGGGCCACATCAAGGTCAGAAGGGCTCCTGTTCCCCCTGGGGCTGGGAGGAAGGGGGGTGTCTGAAAGCCAGCAAACCTCAGAGATGCCGACACCCCCACTTAAGGTTGAGCAGTCCCCCTGGGAGGTGCTGAGACCAGCCCAGAGGGGCTGAAGAGCCCCCGCCATGGGTCACCGGCATTCCCCAGAGGGGTCGAGCAGCCCCCTCAGCAGTGCCAAGCCCAGATGGAGGGGCTGATCCCCAATTGGAAGGAGAAGGGGGATGATGCCCAAGAAGGTTGGGGGATGGTGGTGGTGGAGGGAGACTGGGGGCAGTGTCCTTGCGTCCCTGCCAATGAAATGAGAGGCAGAGAGGGAAAAAGGTGCCTCCTGTCCCTCCCCAGGGTGCCATCAACCTGCCCCTGCAGCGGGATGTGGAGCAATCCCTGCTGGAGCAGCCCATCCTGCCTCTGGACAGCAGCAAGAGGGTGATCATCATCTTCCACTGCGAGTTCTCTGCTCACCGTGGGCCCAAAATGTGAGTGGGGCAACGGTGGGGGAGGACACTGGGCTCTGCCAGTCCCCCAGGCACGCCCGGATCCCGGCACAGCGAGGATCCCAGTGCCTTTCCCTGTGTCCCAGGTGCCGATTCCTCAGGGAGAAGGATCGTTCCTGTCACGAGTACCCCCAGCTCCACTACCCCGAGCTCTATGTCCTGAAGGGGGGGTACCGAGACTTCTTCCTGCAGTACCCAGTGAGTGCCCCCAGTGTGTCCCCTCGGCAGGAGGGCGTCCCTGTCAGCAGGGCGAGGCCTGGGCAGATGAGGGGGAAGCCTCTGGCACCCCATGTGCCTTGCCCAGCCCAGCGGGGAGGGAGAGCTGTGGGTCTGAGCATCCTCCAGGATGGGGGGATCTCCAGGGCCAGGGGACCGGCGGCTGTGCTGCGCTCGCTGACAGGGCCGTGGCTTCCCAGGCACACTGCGAACCGCAGGACTATCGGCCCATGGAGCACGAGGCCTTCCAGGAGGAGCTGCGCCAGTTCCGCTGCCAGAGCGGGCCCCGGGCAAGAGAGCGCAGCCGGCGGAAGTTCTGCAGCCGCCTCCGGCCCGGTGAGCGCTCGGGGGCCCGCAGCCCCTCCGTGGGCAGTGGGGGACCTGGGGACTGTGAGGGCTTCCCTTGGCCGGGGAACATGCCTTGGGTTGGCCTGGTTAGGATTGCTTTAATGTCTTGGTTATTGATAGGACTGGTTTAAAGTCTTAGTTATTGTTAGGATTGGGGGTTTGTGCCTTCTTGATGGTTGGGGTTGGTTTATTGTGTCGCTTATTGTTAAGGTTTTTCTTGTTCAGGTTGTTTTCTTGTTAAAGTTGTTTCTTTGTAGTCTCTGTTAATGAACTCCAGTTGGAGAACAAACCTGCTCTCCTGACCTTTGACTTCCCCCTACACACACACCTCCAAGAAATTGTCCCCATTCCCTGTAGTATTTCTATTGTAATCAATGTGTGTTTCCTAACAAAAGGTTTAATAGATTTTCAAGTCTTTCAACTACACAGCTGAGGCCCCAGCATACCGTTGAACTGCACTCCCCTAGAGCTTAAAGCCGTGATTAGCACAAGCTTAGAACCCAGCATGGCCAGCCAGGTTTTGAAAATGTGCTTCCTTTTCACCATGTCTGAAAATAAAAGAGATTAAAAGATATCTTGCTAGGATACATCAGCAGGCATGCTATCAGGTGCCCATGAATTACTACACAGATGTCACCTCCAACCTTGTATGATACCATGTGGTAGCTGTTTATTCTATTCTGTGGCCACTAAACCATCTCCAGGGTCATAGACAACAAACTTCGAAACTCATAAATGGCTTAAATGGTTGTCACTGGAAACAGACAACTTGATAGAAATCGTACATCTTGCAGCTTTGCAGAGCCAGAAGGGGAAAATGCACTGTTAAAATGAGAAGATTGCCAGGGCACTTTCAGGCACATATGCAGTAACTTCTAAAGGGAAATAACTAGTGATGGACATTAAGTAACTCATTCAGAAATGGAGCAAATTATTTGGCAACTGTTTTAAGAGAGATCTTACGACTTGTGTTAAGCTTCCACTCGTGGCAACTGAGGCCCCTTCCTTTAACAGGTGGAAGGAGGGAAGGAAAACACCCAGTATGCTCAATGTAATACAAAGAGCAGCATTACAGCTTTTTTGGGGAGATGGGATCGTTCACTCAGGGAGGTTCTAGACAGGATTCTAGGTAGAACCAGAATGAACACTTCATGAAAATGGCTTCCCCCTTATATAGGGGTAGCAGGGAATCTTCCAGAAGGATGGGTGTGGGTATAACAAATATGGAAAGGGAAGGAGGGGTCTTGCTGAAACTAGGCAACGAGGGGAGGGGTTACAGTCACACATGGGCAAAGAGGGAAGGGTCTTTAGCCACAAAAGGGACAATTACATTACGGCATTTTTCAGCCAATGGGTGAACAGGGAGAAAGAGAGTAACAACTTAGAGGGATTTCTAGAAGGATTTTGGGGGACAGTATAAGAACTTTGCATTAACAATACTAGAATTCAATCAACAAGGTCTTTAGTTTTTGAAGGCCCTTAATAGATTTGAACAACATCTTCATTTTCAGTTGACTCCTTCAAGGTCTCCACAAATCTTCTGTAAGGTTCTTCCTCTTCCTCCTCGTGTCCATCTCCCACAGAATAGTCCTGGCTTATTTGGTACAAAATTAATGCACAAAGAATTTTGTAACAGCAAATTACTTCCTGAATTGTGACTCAGGCAAATGCTTTAACCACAATCCAGTAAAGGTGTCCCACGTTTTTCTGTTTCCTTCAGAGATGCAGTGACCACCCAAGAGACACCTCCAGGGAAATGGGTAGCACCGACGAGCAGCACAACTGGCTTCAAATCTGGCTGGTTCTTTTTTTATGCAAAGGTTTAGTGTTTTAGTTATTGTTGTGATGGGGTTTGTTTGCATTTTTCTGTGTTTTCTTCATTGTTGGAATCGTTCTTGTTCAGTGTCTGTTAATAAACTCCTGTTGGAGGGAGAGCAAACCTGTGTCCTGAGCTCTGACTGCCCCAGCACCAGGGGTTGCAGGGGCTGGGTGCTCCCTGATTTGGGAACTGGGGGTGGGGATGGTCAGGTGATGGGAGGTGTCTGGGCGCTTGGGGACAGGGAGCGCTGCTGGCAGGGGACAGCCCTGGGGCAATGGCTGTCCTGCAGGGCATGGTGGCTCCCCCAGGGACAGGGTGGCTGGGGCAGGGGCAGCTGTTGGCCCACTCACTGCTGTTCCTGCATGGTGGGATGGCAGCAGGAGCCCTAGTGTCCAGGGCGTGCTGGGCTCAGCAGATTCCTGGGACCGCTGGCATGGTGGGTGACATCCAGTCCCTCCCCCTGGGACCTCCATGGCACCTCCACAGCCATGGCACTCTCTGTTCTGAGGGTGATCTCCTGAACGTTGCAGGACCTCCTGTGGTCAGAACATTTAGCTGTATTCCTGAGTGGTGCCTGGGCTCAGCAGGACCCCAGGAACAGTGACAGCCACTTTAGGGGGGTCAGGGCTCTGCGGGACACTCGGGACCATGATCTCTGAGAACCCCTGGCATGGTGATACCACCCCTCCATGGGATCCCCAGGATAATGACAGCCCTCTTGATGGGGGCTGGACTCATCAGGACCCCCAGGGCTCTGATACCTCAGCCCTCTCTCTTGACCCCCACAGCCATCACACACTTCACTGGAGGGGGTCTCCAGACCTTTGCAGGAGCCCTGGAGCTTTGACAACCCCTTTTTCTTGGGACAGGGCTTGGTGGGACACCGAGGGCTTGGGACCTTGCTGTGCTCCAGCCCTTAACACAATGATCCTCGCCTCTCTCCCACTCAAGTGGCCTCCAGTCATCCCTGGGCTGCCTGTCCTCCACCCACTTCCCCAGCTTCATGATAAGCCCAAGTCACTCCTAAATGCCCAGGGGGGCTCTGCCAACTGAAGCCACACAAGAGAGGGTTAAAGCCACAGGATGCACGAGCTATGAGAAAAATCTTATGTTAGGGATAAGCGGAGGTAATAAATTCTTTGAAAACCAGGATGCCTTGACAAGCGAAGATAGCACACATAGACAAAATAGGATAAACCTAGGAACATGCCAAACTCAGCAGATGGGAAGGAGCCAAAGTCGAGGAGACCCTGCCAAAGCCTAGCAGAGTCAGCCAAGTAGAGAAAGGTAAAGAGTTCACCAAGAGGAAGAAGAGTAAAACGACCATCACTCTGAGGAAGGTACAGGAACTCCCACCATGAAACTCCTCAAATTAAAAGACTCCGCCTGGACTCCGCCTAGACTCCACCTATTATGAATATTATTATTAGATGTCACAATATTATGAATATTCATATTATCATGATGTAATCACTTGCTTGAAATGTATAAAAGCTTGAATTTTCATTGTAACCTCGGGAACTTGGCCCAACGCGAGTCGGAGTTCCCCCAACGCGTTGCTCCATAAATACCTCCTGCTTTTGGACAATAAAATTTTGTCTCTAAAAGCGGTCTTTGCGCCTTTTTGGGGCAAATTCGGCATCACAACCACCATCTGGAAACCCCTTCCCCATCTGCAGCTGATGGTAGCCTGGTTATTGGTGTTGGCCCTCACCTTTGCTTTGCTTTGTGCCCCACAAAAAAAGCCATCACTGGATGGGCCAAAATCCCCCTGCAGCCCATGGCTCCATCCCATGCTGCCAATGGCCTCTGGATCAACTCTTGCCCCGGCTGGGGATGGGATCAGGCCAGCACAGGCCACGGATCTGTCCCCTCCTGCAGTGCTCCTGGCACCTCCAGCACAGCAGAGCTGTGGCAGTGTCAGAGCTGCCAAGCCAAGCACACAAATGCCAGAGCTCAGATTGATCCCAATTTCTAATTTGCTTACCATGGACATTAGAACACCGCGAGCAGCTCGTTCACACAAGCTGCACTCAGAAAGGGCCCCAGGAAAAACCACCTCCCTCATACCAGCAAATGCATCCTCGTTGCTGATCAAATTACTGTCCTTTACTGCTCATTTCACAGAATCACACAGTCACAGAATCAATTAGCTTGGAAAAGACCTCTGAGATCGAGTCCAACCTGTGACCCAAGACTGCAGCGGCTGATGTTGAGGAACATGAGAGATTTAAAAGATGGAGAACAATCTATGAATGATATTAAACGACTTTAAAGAACACAAGAGTTTTTTTAAGCTAAAGAGAGCTTAAATAACATTGATGTGTCGTAACTTCACAGCATGTGCTATACTGGACTTTATTGATAAAGGTTATATGAATTGTTAATTGCGGAGGAGCAAACAAGGAGGCAAGAAGACTTTCAAAGATGGAGAGAAATTTATTCCAAATATTAAAACGACTGCATATCGAGCAAGACATTTAAGACTTTATAATGGACTGTTTAAATGGAGTTTTATTAACGTTGCTGGACATGTTTGGATTTTAAAAATTTTTTCTCTATGGTTATGTAATGTGTTATGTAACATGTTTGTACTTGTTCTCCCCTTGTTCCTTATCCTTACCCCTGATTGGTTGAGACATGCCGCAGTGGGCTGTCTCCCAATCCTCCCTGTTTGAGGCACCATTGGCTGTTAGTTACATCACCCCCTGTTCTTAATCCCCATTCGTCCCATGTTCCCTGTCAATCCTCAAACCACCCCCAGTTTCTAGAACCTGCTAGCCAGACCCTTTAAATACCCGTTTTTTCCTTGTTCAGGGTTGCGGAATAAAATTTATCACCTGTTTGGACCTCTAACCTCCATGTCGGACCCTCATTCGCAATCACCCCCACCGGACTGCGGCAGTTAATGCATGTTATATGAGATTCTGTACTCCAGTTTTTCAATTGTTTTTAATATATGTCTGGGCAAGCCTAGACATGTTCTTTTCCCCACTGTTCTCCCTTAGCCCTGACTGGTCGGGATTTGCCGCAGTGTGGGCAGTTCTACAATCGACCCTTGTTCCTATGATTGGCCTCTGGTTATGTCATATTTCCTCTTGTGCTCCCCATTTGTTAAACCTTCCTATCAATCTTATGCTCCTCCCCAGTTTCTAGCACCTTCTACACCTGACCCTATATAAGCAGTTGTCTCCCTTTAATAAAGGGATAGTACTTCACCTTCTACTCTGCATGAACCCCTGTGTGTTGTCGTGTTCCTTTCCCCAACCAGACCGCAGCATATGGCGCCCATGTGCAGGGCAGAGTAGAAGGTCTCTTACATTAAGAGAACTCCTCTGCTTGCGTGGGGCACAGGCGACACCAGGAGTCGGTGATTGTCCCCGCGGTTCCCCCAGCCGAATGGAGGGCGATGGATCAGAGGATTGGCAGTCCCACTCGCACCGGAGACGGTGAGTGGCTGAGGGCATTTCCTACATACTCTCACCCAATTCCTACACCCCAAATTTAGAACATTTACAAAAGAAACTAATTGGATAAACAAATTAATTCCATACTTGAACTTAATTAGAAGAAACATAGAAATCCATCATTAAACATGGGAAGCAGCATGTCTACAGAGCAAAAATTTAACTACAGACAACTTAAAAATTTAATTCTCGAACACGGCCACCCGCTGGATAAAAAATCTGTAAAATCTTTGGCGAAGTGGTTGGAAAGTAAAAAAGAACGGGTTCCAGAAATTTTAAATCTAGAAGACTGGGACGACATCGGCTATAACATCTGGTCGGAAAAAGAAAAAGGAATTCCGGTGCCTCAGATGCACTAATAGCCTGGAGGCTAGTTCTGATGGTGCTACAGCGCCAAATGACGAAATAGAATTCTAGCCGCATGACATAGGCAAAAGACCTTCACGCACACCAAGACATAACTACACTGAACAAGACAGCTCGCGCAGGACAAAATGGCGGCAAGGGAGGCAAGTGCGCGAGGGTTACCAATTTCCAACAAAATGGCAATGCACGTGAGGGAGGGAGGCGGCGAGAGCAGGAAGAAAGTAACAAAATGGCACCGGCCCCTCCCCAAGACTCACCAGACACGCCCTTACTTGCCAGCTCCACCTCCTCACTTATGTCACCAGAATTCCAGGACTTGGAGGGCCGGAATCAGGTAGAAGTCACAAAGACTTCTGGTAACAACATCCGCCAAGATGGCGGCACTCTGGTCCGGCAGACAACCAATACTTTTAATGGTAGCTCACCACACGACGAAGACATCCAAGATGGGTATGCCAATTTTTAAAAGGCATTCCCCGTGTACACAGAAAACGGGCAGGCACCAGAATGGAAACCTATTTCCTATCCTATATTGAAAGACATTAAAAAGGCAATTGTAGAATATGGCATAGGAGCACCCTTTACTATGGAGTTATTTGAGTCCTTGTTCCAAGCATATAATTTGATTCCATATGACATCAGAATTAATTGCTAAAGGACTTTTAACAACAGTGCAGAACTCAGTTTTTGAATACCAATGGAAGACATTAATTACCAAGCACGTTAATGAAAACATGGCATATAGAGGAGACCCTGTTATGAATACTGTTAACATGTTGTATGGTGAAGGACCCTACTCCACAAGGCAAGAGCAAACTAGGGTGGAATCAAGATACATAAACATCTCTAGGGATCTGGCACTAGAAGCGATTAAAAAAGTAGCTGATGCTTATGCACAAGCTCCTTCATTCACATTAATTTGGCAAGTACAAGATTATTGACTTCATAACAAGGCTTAAGGAAGCCATTTCAAAACAAGTTGCCCAAAAGGAGTCAAGAAATTCTGTTCCAAAGACTAGTCATAGAAAATGCCAATGAGGAATGTCAATGTGTATTGAAATACCTTATGAATCCAACCCTACTAGAGATGATTGACACTTGTAAAAATATTGGCTCCGATTCTCACAAGGTAAAGTTATTAGCTGCAGCCCTCACTGGACCTCAATAATGCTTCCATTGTGGGCAAAAAGGACATTTAATTAAGCACTGCCCCAAATTAACCAACAAGCCAAATCCCCCAAAAACTCCCTGCCAGCGGTGTGGCAAAGGACGTCATTGGACCAAAGACTGTAGATCTGTCACGGACCTTAATGGCGACCCTTTACCCCCCAAGAAATCACCCAAATTACAGAGGCGAGTGTCCTTCCAATCACAGGAAAGCGTCACAAATTGCAACTGCTCGGGAAACGAGCAGAGGAGCGCCCAAGGGGGCGCTATGACACCAAATTCCCCTCCTCTGCGTCCTATCCTTCGCAGAAATTCCATGGAGTAAATTTATCATTTAACAGCAACAATACATACATCGACTCAGCCTGGATCCTTTTAACCCCATGGTCCCCACCTACCATTTTAACAGAACAAGACCAACTAACTGGAGTGACTGCTTCTAGACCAATTCTTCAGGAAGAAACATATTTAACTACATCTTGTGCAAGTACTGAAAAGGAGTATTTATTATACCTAGACTGTTAACTAATATGGATACTGATAACATATGTATTTCTGTGCATGTGTCTTTCCCACCAATAGAGATCGCAAAAGGAGAGCCGGTAGCCAAATTAATTCCAGTGAACCACCTAACAGAAATCGTAGAAGACAGAAACTTGCACAGCAACGTGGAAGTAAATTGGACGCAGCTGGTTAACCAGTCGCGTCCTCTTCTAACCTGCACTTTACTTCTTCCTAACAGTGAAAAGCCTTTGTCGGTGGAGGTCACTGGCCTCCTCGATAAGGGGGCTGATGTGACAATTATAGCCAAAAAAGACTGGCCATCTACCTGGCCTACTGCTGAGGCAATGATCAACATCAGCGGGGTAGGGGGTTCAAAGAGCCCTCTACAAAGTATGGAACTTATCAGCATACAAGCACTGGAGAATGGATCTGCATCTCTCCACCCATTTATTTTAGACCTTCCTATTATGTTATGGGGCAGAGACTCGTTGATGCAGTGGGGCATCGGGCTCCAAACAAATTTTTAAATTGGGCCACGGGTGAGTTGCGGCTTCCCCCACTGGTTTGGAGAACAGAAACCCCTGTTTGGGTAGACCAGTGGCCCCTGCCTAAGGAAAAGCTGCAAGCCTTAAATAATTTGGTGCAAGAACAATTAAATAAAGGTCATCTCGAGCCCTCAACAAGTCCCTGGAATACCCTGGTATTTGTTATTAAAAAGGCCTCTGGGTCTTTGGAAACAGACAACTCTATTGACAGGAGTGGTTTAACGTCTTAATTATTGTTAGGATTCGTTTAATGTAGTGGTTATTGATAGGAGTGGTTTAATGTCTGGTTTTTGTTAGGATCGGAGGTTTGTGCCTTCTTTACTGTTAGAATTGGTTTATTGTATTGCTTATTGCTAGGATTTTGTTTGTTTCATGTTTATTGTTAAGATGGCTTCTTCATCTCTGTTATCAAATTCCTAAGGTGGAAGGACAGAAGGAAAAAATGTTGGATACTCAATTAGCTATATAGAATGTTGCTGAACTAGTTTGTTTTGTGTAAAATCAATGCACAAAGACCTTCATAGCAACAAATGACTTCCTTAACTGTAGATGAGGCAACCACTTTAACCGCAATCCAGTAAAGGTATTCCATGGTTCTCCATTTTTTACAGAGACAAAAACTCACCCCCGAGGAAACGGGTAATACTGACAAGCAGCACAACTGGCTTCCGCTCTGATTGTTTTTTTCTTGCTGTAAAATTTGCTGGGACAAAATTCTTCATATTACAATTTGAGCCAAAACACAAGAGGAAATGCCACTAGGCAGAATGGATAAACATCATAATATGAGAGATTTATTTTGTTTCTCTTTGACACGATTTTTTCTATTGCTTCTAGCAGGACAACTATAAGCAACCTATAAAACTTTGCTCTTACTGCATATACGCGTATGAGAATTTTCTTTTTAAAATTATTGATTGCATTTTCAGCTGAAGAAAATGCATTTCTTCCCCTCAACAGCAGAGGAATGAATATGTTATGGTTTGATCATGCTGTGTCAGCTAGATCTTACTCCTTTAGTAATATGGTTCCAGGCTACAACCTTATTATTATGGTGGGGTTTTTTTAGGAGAGCATTTATTAATGCAGCTTCCTTGAAAAACTAACAAAGAAATCATCAAAAGAAACCTCCCAAATAAAAAACAAACCTTAAGCATCTAACAACTAGATTCCTTTACATTAAGAAAAGCAACAACACAGATTCAAATAAAACTCTAAAACTACTTTAGATTTAATTTCACAGACAGGAAATACAAAATGATGAGGCGTCAAGCAATTTTCATTTGCACAGGAGATAATACAAAAGCCATATTTCTTGATTAATATACCATGGTATATATTTGTATACCATCAAGAAACAAATGATTCTGCTTTCTGGATTAGAGCCTTCAATGGTTTAAATAATGGACAGTGTAGCCATTGCTCTTTCTTGTGCCAGCCAGCTGCACTAAGCCCAGAAAATGTCCTCCTTCACGAAAAGCAGTGTAAATAATTTCATTTCTGTTTGTTGTTGTTGTTGTTGTTATTATTATATTTATGACTTTAAAAAAACAAGGCATTGGGGAGGATGCCCTGGGACGCTTCATAGGTAGAGGCTGGCGTGTTCCACAGGAGACGTAAATCCACCTCTGAGTCTTCTCTTTTTCCTTCCATGGCCTTGCATGGCCTTGCAATTCATCTGTCAGTTTTCTGATTATAACATGAAATGGAACTAGGGCTCAGGTTTGAAATGTATTTGCAAGATTCAGCCTGTCAGGTTTTGAGTACTGCTCCAATCGCTGTGTGGAAAGGATCACGCAACAACCAAAGGGGCTCAAGCAGAATAGAAAGCTCAAGCAGCTATCACACTTATTAGGGGATTTGGGCTACTTTTATAGGGTTGGCTAGGGAAGGTTCTGGAATAAGAGATGGATATGCAAGGTATAGGCGGGGTTTTGTCCAAATAAGGAAAGCATGGGAGGAGTAATGGGAGGAGTAAGGGAATACTGCAATGCAGCAAACTTGGACCAATAGGAAAGCAGGGAGCAAACATGAGGGAGAACCACAGTAAAAATCCAACAAAAAAATCCGGGGTACAGTTAATAAAGTGCATGCATTAACAATAATAAACTAAACTCTTAAAAGAACAGTCTCTGTATCAGTGTCTTGCTGCCATGTATCCTTCATGGCTTGTCCTTGGCTTCTGCCAACACCTGCCTTAAGTGTTTCCTCATCTTCTGAATTGCTCTTCTTCATCCCAGTTGTCTGCTGCAGAGCATCCATTTTTAACTGCTGAGCAGCATCCTAAAATGGATGTTTATAATAAAATTGAACATTTTCAGCTGGTATAACTTAATTACATTAAATTACAATGCATTAGTATGATGTAGAGGTACATTTTAGAGGTGGTAATGGTTGTTTTCCAATAATATGTCCTAATCATCAGCAAAGCCTTGCTCACACTGGTCTTTAACCCTTTTGGAAGCAGCTGATGGTAATGTACAAGGACAGGGGCACCTACAAGAAAACATGGTCTTTGTTCACAATCTGAAAGCACTGCTTAAACAGTAAGGGTTATTATACAATATCTGATGATCTGTTAAAATATGGATTTTAAAAATGATAATACCAAAGAGAATTATCTTTCAATAAAGTCAGTGTTGCCACATCAGTTTGGCTACATTTCCGCTCTTGTAAATAGGAAGGACCAGCTGTTTAGTTGTTCATTTTTAGTATTGGTCTACATTCTTTGGGTCTACAGCAAAATAACAACACACCAAGCCTGACTCTTTCTCCAGGAGTCTTTACAGACTATACTAAAGCTTCATTAAGCTTTTGTCCTCCCCAGAGTGTCCAGCCACATATTCTGCTGCAGTAAAATAGTGATAATATCATTAATACTTCGTATTACAGAAAAATATATAACATCAGAAGAAATGGGTAATGAAACTCAATTCAGCATTATGAAACTTAAAATTACAAGCGTTTCTTCATTCTCAAAATACACAGTAGAATTTCATGCTGCCCTAGATATTCATAGACTCCAAACCTTTA
The DNA here is from genome assembly GCA_035583135.1 of Lophotriccus pileatus. Taxonomy (NCBI): domain Eukaryota; kingdom Metazoa; phylum Chordata; class Aves; order Passeriformes; family Tyrannidae; genus Lophotriccus; species Lophotriccus pileatus. Next base: position 3,260 of record JAWWES010000267.1, on the reverse strand, counting down.
ACCACTGCAATTTATACTTGGCCATTTGCATTTCACTCCAGGGGCACACTTGTGCTGTAAGCAGCACAGTGCAGAGACAGTAATTTTTGGCTTAGGTGATTTTGTGCACCCAATGCAGAAGTGAATCCTGCAAACACAAACTCATGACATGAAAGTGTGCAGTGATGGAATCAAATGGCACCTCATCCTTGGACAGATGTATTTAGTTCCAGTTCCAGGCTATAACCACTAAAAAGCTATTATGGCTAAAAACATAATGTCAGGCCACAAAATCAACTTAGCCCCACCTTCGCACGTGTTCAAAGTATTCATTATAGAGGTTAAAAGTATGAATTTCTAATGCTGGTAGTAATTTTCTTTTCCTTATCTTCTCCCCCAGCAAGTCTGACACACACTGTTTCTGACTGCATTAACCCTTTTAAGATCTCTGATAAAAATCATGAGGTCATTCTTTTTATCTTTTTGTCTACTGTGTCTCTATTTGTACCTCTTAACATTTTTTTAAAGCCCTCGCTGAGCTATGAAGGCAGCTATGAGCTATGTCTGGTTGTTTTTCATTCACCTGCCTGGCAAAATTACTTTTGTATATTAGCTACTAAAACAGAAGTATTCTTTCCCATCTCTCTGCTGTGTTTTGCACTGCAAGGCCTGCCTTGGAGAGCAGAGCACTTTTGTTCTGTAGATGAACAGGATATCCTAATGCTGCAGAGAGGCTGGGAAAAGTGCATTTACAGACACTCTTGGAGCGGCATTTACAGACATTGCTTGGAGAATTCTCTTACTCCAACATGCAAATACACCAAGCCTGGCACAGGGGCCTTGTTTCTGCCAGTTCAGCATATGCAGAACTGTACCTCCACTTGTCCAAAGACTCCTGGAGGCAGAAAGGGTGTGTAGGTGTCAGTAAGTGGGTCTATGTCAAGCCTTCTGTTAACTTGAGGTCCCAAGTGGAGGTAACACCACAGCATCACTGAGGTTGCCCAAGACCTTTAATAGCTTTGAATTCAACTACGCTTCCAGAGGCACACAGGTCACTGCACCATGTTGGGGCTTGGCACAGGCTGTCAAGTCCTGTTCAGACCTGCTTAGGGCCTGTGGGAGCAAGAGAAAGTCTCTGGAACTGACAAGCAAAGCTACAGCCCCTGCAGCTGAACCACAGAACTAACCTGTGCCAATATCAGTTGCACACAAAAAGAAATGGACATGAAAGACATCTCATTTAGTAAAGGAGGATAAAGCAGGCTAAGCAAGGCTATCACAGGAGCAGGAGGAAGAAGCAGAACAAGAAGTATCCAGTTGATCCCTATCCCTGAGTGAGCTGCAGGAGAGACAGAAAGATTTCAGCCACCATCCTGCTGAGCACATTATCACCTGGCTGTTCCGATGTTGGGATAATGTAGCTAGTAGTTTGGAATCAGAGGGTAATGAAGCCAAGCAGCTGGGGTCACTTTCGAGGGAAGCAGGCGTCAACAAAGAAATTGGAAGAGAATGACTTGTAACAACTAATGACATCCTTGTACTCTTTGCAGAGGAGGAGGTGAGAGTGCTGAAGACCCACCCAATATAATAAATTATCTGAAAGTGAGACACATTATGCCTTGTTTAATGATGCATCCTTGTACTGTAGTAAAGCAACAGAGAGGGAAAGTGGCTGAACAAGCTGTGGAAAATGCTTTTACTATTATTGTTGTGTTTATTGCAATTTCTTCAGCAAATTGTGACTCCATCTTATAATCTCTCCTAGTATTTTTTCCTCCAGTATTGAAATGGGGGAGTTTGAGTGGTCTTGGTTTTCACACTGAGTTTGAAAACTAGCACAACGGATAAACGCATCTGGGCTGGCGTACTGTGGCGAGATACTGTTGCCTGGGTGGAGAACCTGTTTGTAAAGGTGCATCACCATCATGTACATGACAATTGGGTACATCCAAATAATCAACAGGTGTCTCCAGCTGCTAACAGTGAAGTGGATTTGGATTGGAAACATAAGGATGAGTAATTTCTGTCTTGGTGGGCCCATGACACCTTGGGCCATCAAGGAGGAGATGCAACATATAAATGGGCTCATGATTGAGGGGTGGACTTAACCATGGACACTGTCACATGGGTTATCCATTGACATGGTTGTGTGACGAGGGAAAGAACGAGACCAGCGGGTTCTTTGAGCAGGGTTGCAGGATTCTTTTCCAGGTGGGTCGTATCTGATCTCTGCCCTCAGGCTGAGTAGACTGTGCCCAAACACTTAACAAAGTGGATCATGCAACACCCCATACCGATCTGGCTTTATTAACAAAATGGAGGGGTTTTTAAAGGACTGGCTAGGGAAGCTTCAAGAACTGGGGAGGAGCATGGGAGGAGTATTCATAACAGGGAAAGGTGATAGGGTAGGCATCAGGGTGTTACAACCAAGGGGAGGAGTACAACTACTAAGTAACTGGGGAATAAACAGGATTGGCTAGGGCAGCTACCCCACAGTAGGCTGCCCAATCAGACAACTGTTACTGTGCTTCAAAGAGCAAGTCCATGAACACAAGAATAAAGAAGGGGAAACACAAAATGGTGGTTTCAACCTAGCCTTAGGTTTAGCCATGTTGCTTTTTCATCACAGTTCATCAGGCGATCCTGCTGGCGCGGTGACACTGGTAGAAGTACAATCCTGGTTGTCAGGAACAGCCACATTGGCGATAAAGCTCATGTCCTTATGAATCTCTTCTTTCCATTGGCCAAACTCTGCCTCATTTCTCAGCCCATCTCCAACAATCCATGAATGTGAAACATCCAGTGCAGTTAGGCAAGTCAAGTGTTTAAAGCCTCTCTGCTATGGAGGGCGATGGCTGAAATATAAATGTGGGGAGCCCTAGCAGATTGACTATCTCACACTCTCACAAACCGACCAAACCCACCAAAGCAAGTGCTGTGTACTTGAAATAGTAGAAGCAATCACTGGATGACTGGAAACACACTATCCTGGGCCTTGAAATTTCAGGAACAATTGAGTCAGACAACAGGACTCATTTCTAGAACAATCTTACACTTTGGTCAAAGAAAGTGGCTGGAGTGGGTATTGATGCTGAGGAAAAGCTATGGCAATAAAACTGAACAGCCACGGGTGCTATTAAGCCAGTATTTGTTTATTTCAGTGCCGGAGACGTGGGGGAAGCTCTGCTTAAAATGCGCCCAGTTCCCCTTCCCAACTTCTGCTTTATACAGTGATTTCATGCATATCCATTGCATATTTTTACATATTCATGGCCTTTCCC
>JAWWES010000266.1:0-16553 GCA_035583135.1 Lophotriccus pileatus | reverse complement strand
AGGTGTCCCTGCCCATGGCAGGGGGTGGGACTGGATGAGCTTTAAGGTCCCTTCCAACCCAAACCATTCTGGGATTCCATGATTCTACTTGGGCAAGGTTGGAAGGAGCTGCACTGCTGGGTCAGAGCTGCTGGGGTCTTGCACACAAGCTGTGCTTGGGGCAGAGTCCCTTGGTGGGGCAGGACCCTTGTCTGGGCTCTGCTCCAACTACATCACTGAGCATCCCCACTGAGGTGCTTGTAAGCAAGGGACAGTGTGTCTGCTGGAGAAATAAGGATGGAAAATGCTCCACTGAACTGGTCACCTTGAAGTGAAAACTGACAGTTCTTTCAGAGATGTACTGGATAACACCTTAGGAAAATGATTCCTAGGGAAAATTTGGTCAAATGCTTGTCCTTCAGTAGCACTAAGACTCTACTCAGCTCTGATTCTCCCCACCGTCAGACATCTGAAGGAGAGGCACAAACACCAGGATTTATGGTGTGTTTTCCTGCAGCCCCCCCCAGGGGTGTCCCGTGCCTGTGTTAGTGGAGCAAACAAGTGCAGGGAAACTATGAAAGCTCCAGCTCTGCATGTTGATCTGCACATAGGGAGCAACACCCTTGACTCCTCTGGGAAGTTTTTTTTTTAGGGGGGTGCAATTCTGTGAATGAGTGAGTAAGCTTTCAGGAAGATCCAGCTCACAGCAAGGTTTGCTGCATTGCTCAGTCAGTGGGAGTCTTGCAAGAGTCAGTAAGAACAAAAGCTGCACTAAAATAACTCCCCAGGCCAGCTCATTTCCAGGGAAAGCCCTGCTGAGTCACAAATGTGGCTCAAGCTACATGTGCTTACCCACACACACGAGGTATCCTGGCTCTCCCTCAGTCTGTGCAGTGGAGCATCCATAGGGCTTCCAAGGGGGATGCTCTGGCTGGGATTCCAGGTACATGGGTTTATTTTTATTACCAGGGTGTTTGCAAGCATCAGAATTGAAGTGGGGGTATAAGAGACAGGATTAACAGTGGGGTGATTTTAACACAACCTGAGCCCCCAGACTGCCAGGTTTGGGGTCAGTCAGGGGAGAGATGAGGGGAGGCAGGCTGGGAATGCAGCTGGGGAGGAGGCTTGTGTGGGGCCAGATTTTTCCCCTTGGCCTCAGGACATGCCTGTCTGAGCTGGGGTGTGATGGTGGTGGCTCTTCCCTGGTGGAGCTGGGTGCTGCAGGAGGGTGAGGAGCCTCTGCTGAGCTGAGCCTGCTGCACTGGTCTAAGCAGGAGTGGAAAGAGACTGGAGGGAAGCCTGGATGGAGAGGAAAATGCTGAGGAGACTGTTTCTGTAGAGGTTTTGAAGGCTTTTATGGCCATCAGTGCTTTGAGAGCTCTGGGGCAGCACTCACTGCTTTTCCTGCTCTGCTGTGGTCAGTTAAGTCTCTCCACAGCCATTCCAGGCAGCACCTCTGGAAGGTTCAGGAGAAGGTCAGAGATGTGAGGACACAATGCTGGATACAACCCTTCCCTTCCACAAACAGTTGTGCTTTAATCATGGAATCCCAGAATGGTTTGGGTTGGAAAGGGACATTAAAGATCCTCTCATCCCACCCCCTGCCATGGGCAGGGACACCTTCCACCAGCCCAGGTTGCTCCAAGCCCCGTCCAACCTGGCCTTGGACACTTCCAGGGCTGGGGCAGCCACAGCTTCACTGGGCAACCTGTGCCAGGGCCTGCCCACCCTCCCAGGGAAGGATTTCTCCCCAAAATCCCACCTAACCCTGCCCTCTGACAGTGGGAATCTGTTCCCCCTTGTCCTGTCACTCCAGGCCCTTGTCCCAAGTCTCTCTCCTACTCTCTTGGAGCCCCTCTATCCCTGTGCTTTGTACAGGCTGCAGGAAATCTGTGTGTGCTCTATTGCAGGGGCACTGGATTTGGGGTTGGATACTGTGAGTATTTGTCCCCTTTCCTAGTGAGCAACTTATCCCAAAGAAGTCACTGAAGGCAAATAAAACAGGAGGTGATTCCCTCCTTGTTTGGGGCTGCAAAGGGTTAACAGCTGCCTGAGCTCACAGCCCAGTGCTGTGGAAGTTGAGCAATCTGGGATTTATTAGGGAAGCTCAAAGTGGGAGTTAAGAACGCTCCAAGCAGCAAAAAGCTTTCTTGGAGCTTTGAAACAAGTTTCCTTCAAGCAAAGCCCTGCTCTGCAGTGGCAATGCCAGGATTTCTCGCAGGGGCCTCCGGGAAGCGAAGGAGGAACAGGCGGATCTGCTCTGTCCCACCAGCCCAGCGTGGAGCTGGTGCTGCTGTTGTCTCCCTTCCCAGGCAGACAAAGAGCCCATTGTCCACCCCAGCACTGCTTCCTCCTCCACACCTCAATCTTTTTTCTGGTGGACAGCAAGGAGGTGCTCCAGAGGGATCAGAGGCGTAAAACCAGCTGGGCACGTGGCTCCTGGCCAGATGCTGGGAGCAGAAAGGGTTCCTCTGGCTTCCCAGAGGAGGTGGCTGTTCTTCACCTCTGGGATCCTTTCCAGAGGTGATCAGGAGTTAAAAGTGAAGGGGAGAAGCTCCAGGAGCCTGGACAAGAGGAGCTGAGGGGAGAGCTCACAGCTGTGTAACTCCCTCAGGAGGGGCAGCACCAACTTCTGCTCTCTGAGAGCAGGGACAGCCCCCAGGGAATGGCTGGAGCTGTGTCAGGGGAGATTTAATTTGGATATTAGACAAAGGTTCTTCCCCCAGAGGCTGGTTAGCACTGACCAGGCTCCCCAGGGCAGTGGGCACAGCCCCAAGGCTGCCAGAGCTCCAGGAGGGTTTGGACAACCCTTTAAGGGACAGGGTGGGATTGTTGGGGTGTCTGTGCAGGGCCAGGAGCTGGACTGTGATGGTCTTTGTGGGTCCCTTCCCACTCAGGATATTCTGTGATTTCCAGTAAAGCACGTGCTGTGCAGGGGGTGGGTGGGGGCAGGGAGGGCTGGGGGAGGCTGTTCCCAGTTCCCTGGGGAAATGGGAGCTGATGCTCAGCCCCAGCATGGCTGGGACTGGTTATTCTCCAAAATGCCTCCATCAGACGTGGCTGTGCACTCTGTATTTCTTCTTTCCTCACTTGCAGTCTCACAGTTAACTGGGAAAATGTCCTTCTGCCAACTCCTCCTCCCTCCCCGACGGGAGGTCCTGGTGCTCCCCCTGCCAGCACGTGCCGGGCTGTGCTGTGGGCACAATGCCCTGCTGTTCCCTCCTGGTGCTTGCTGGGATGAGACACTTCTGCTGGCACTGGGGGGGTCGTGCTGCAGGAGAATGGGCGTTTTATTTTCTGTGTCACCAGACTTTGTGCCAGGGCTGTCCTGAAACGACCTTATTGCCCTTGGCTCTGTGCTGTGCAAGGGCAGGAAGGGGAAAATGTGCTGCATTTCCAAATGAACTTTGGAAGAGGCTGTTCCTCCCCTCGCTGCCCTGTGGGTAGGGTGGGGAAATGGCTGCAAACAGCAGGAGTTGCACCGTGCCCTGGTGTTAGTGGAATTTTCATCCTGTAAACTTCTTTAGGAAGAGGGTCAGCTAGGAGGCAAATCCATGTGCCTTTCTGAGCTTGGAGAAATGCCTGTGCTTTTGCCAAGATGAGGTGGAGTCAGAGCACTGCTGTGTTCCACAGGTGCCCTACCCACAGCTGGATGTTGGGTTTGGGTTGGTTCAAGCCCTTTGTGGACACTCTGGGGCACAAAACTTTTAGGGAGCAAAACTGTCATGTACCACTTCCATGAAGAAAACGGAGAGGATGCTCAGCAGGTTGGATGTGGAGCTGCTGTCCCCTCTCGTAAAGGGGATGGATTCAACAGTGGCTCCCTCCCCCTCCTCCAGGGGTGGGTGTAGCTGTGAGTCCTGGTCCTGAGGAGGGGGATTCTGGGGGTGTAAAGGGTTTGGGGGGCTGTGGCAGTGGCAGGGCAGGGGGCGGATGTGGAGCCACACATGAACATCTCGTCCTTTCCATCCTGCTGGAATTGGACTGCAGGGCCACTGCGTCTCCCAGGGGAAAAAATGCCCAGGAATTCCACAGACCCTTCAATCTCGTTTCTGTTTTGCAGAGACACAAAAAGGGTGCCTTTGTGTGAGGGCTGAAAGGAACTGCCCAGTCCCACAGCCTGCCCAAAAGCTTAATGTCAACTATTTGCCTCCTTGTGTTTTCACAGAAACAAGCACTTTTTGCTGAATTTCTGGGCTCTGGCTGCTCCCCCAGCTTGGTGTTCCCCCTGCTCCATGGCTCCCATGGGATGGACAAGCTGTCCCTGTCAACCACCTCCCAGCAGAGGTGCTGGGATGTCTGGGGGATCCAGGCCAGAGATCAGCAGGAAAGGTGACTAAAGCCAGGCTTGGAGAGAAATCAGCAACTTGAGCTGCTTTTAATTCAAGGCAGCGCTGCTTTTCTGATAGCAGGGGTAGGCTGTGGCTTACAGAGCTGCTGTATCATCCCTGTTTACACCAGCCTCAGTATCTCCTGCTGGGGCATCACCCAGCCCTCTCTGGGGTCAGATGTTCCCCTGGTTTCAGTGACTGTCAAATTAACAGCAGCAGCTGAGAAACCACCCCTGCTATTTCTGTTGCTATTTGCATGTGCACACTGGAGCGTCTCGGGTGTAGCACCAGAGATTTCTGTCCTGGACTCCACCTTCTTCTCTTTTTTTTTCTTTTTACCATGTTCTCTTCCCCTTTATAAGAAGAAAAACTAGAAGTGAAGAAAGGACTGATGTGTCTGCAAAGAACACACAGCTGGACTAAAGATGTCAGCAGCGTTCCTGTGGGTATTGTTCACTGAGCTGTGCTGCTCCCTGTCCTGGTCTGTGCCATGAGACCTGAGCTGTCACCAGGAGCATTGTCAGACATGTCCCATGAGAAAAAAACACAAAATCAACCCCAAAAAAACCCTGTATGTGTGCAGTGCCTGCAAACTGCTGCTGCTGGGGAAACCCTCGTGGCTTTTTCTCATGTTCCTCAGGCAGTTTTCAAAACTCAGGGTTGGAAAGTAGTTCCTGGGGTGGTTGAGGTGGTGGTGGGGACCCACACGGATTCATTCCTCCCTTCAGCACCCATTTGGAAGTATTTGGCCTGGGACAGGATCCTGGCTAATTAACCATGGTGGTTTACCCCATGGTTCAATTTCCAGTGTATCCAAAGCCCCTTGAAGGTAATGGATCGGCACTTGTAAACTCCACCTGATGTTGGATCAAGTCCATCCTGGAATAAACAGAAAAAAACAACTTGTCAAGCTATTTGTTTCTCCTCCTGGCTTTTCACTGTGGCCTCAGCATCTAGACAAGGTTTTTCACCTTCCCTGGAATCTGTCATGGGATCCTGACTCCCAAATCTGTCTTGCTGCCTCTTCTGTTGATCTGTTCCTCCTCCTGCCCTTTTCACAGCCTGTGATCATCTCTTTCCATCTTTATCACAGCCTCCAATTCACATCTATGGGGAGGAGTTTGGGTGGCAAGCAGCTCTTGGAGAACTTCAAACAGTAAAATCAGATGAATGAATAAAGGAGATTTTTGTTGCTCTTATCCTTTTATCAGCTTTATTTCAGTCCCAGCGGTTGAATTTGCAATTGCTGTTTCTCTCTGGCTTCTTGCTGAGTGTCAAATTAAAATCCTGCTGAAGCTGAGAGCAAACTGCTGCTGAGCTCTGCAGGACAGGGAAGGTCTTCATTTTACTTCTGGCAGAGTAGCACTTGGTTCTCTCTTCATGTTGCTTAAGCTGAGAGGTTGGAAAGCCCTTGGACAGGAGCCTTGGAGGCAGGAAATTCCTCTCCTGAGGATCCCCCAGAAATGCAGGCTAAACTAATGTTGTCCAACACTTTGCAGTGTTAGGATGTGCCCAGTAGTGCCTGTTAGGCTTCTTGGCTCCCCCAGGCTGTGGGGAAGGAGGGCCATCAGCTGCTGCTGTGTTCCCAATGCAGTTCAGGAGTTTTCTGTGCCTTACTTCTGTTTGGTTGTAGGAAGAAAATAGATGCTTCAGTTCCAGTGAGAAATCCCCTGTCAGTGGAAGATCACGAAGGTTGGGAAAAACCTCTAAGATCATCAAGTCCCACCATGAACCAGCACCCACTTAAACTGCATCCCCAGGTGCCAGGATCTCCATCTCTGGAGTGTTTCCCCTGGATTGGGTGTCCCGTGGCCTGACTGTGCTGCAGGGATCTGGGTGTCCACAAGCTGCTGGGGAGGGATGTGCTCCTCGGTTCCCGTGGCCAGAGTGACCCACATGTGGAGCCCTCCCCACCCCAGCCTGGGGAGATGTCAGTTCTCTGTGTAATACCCCAGCCAAGAACATGGGAACCACATGTCCAAAGCCCAGGGATGGGAAGCAGAGGCTGGGGGCCAGAGCCTGACAGCAGGGGCTGGCTTAGAGACAAGTTAGAGAAGAGAGGTGGGGGGGAAAAAAGAGTTCTAATTATTGGGAATTTAAAAACTCAGAAAATAAAAGTTTATTATTTCACAGAACCCCCTCTGCAAACATGTAATTTCATTTCCCTCCATTTGCTTTTACTGCTTGCTCTGGGCACTGTCAGAACAGCCTGATTTATAAGCGACAGCCTTGGCTGTTTTTCAGGCGAGTCTCTCTAAATATAAGAGTGTGAAAACTGTCCCAGTGCCAGCAGCTCTCTGAGAATTCAAACACACAGGAGTTGTAGCATGAAGCAAAGTGCTGGGTGCTTTATGTCTCTCATAAAAAGCAACCCTCCCTTCTTCCACTGGGGAGAGTTTTTTTCCTTTAATTACAGGGAATATCTCAACCTGTAGTTGGAGAAAATAAAAACAACCTAAGCAGTGGTTGTTACCTGGCTATTGCCCTGCTACTGCCTCCCTTGTGTGCTGTCAGTGGAGAGCTGTAGATCAGGAGGGAGATGTTTATTGACCAAGGCTTTTAGCAACAGGGCTTTGTCTCCAGTTTCCTTCTCACCATGGAGAGGTAAAGGAAGTGAATAAAATGAGGCCTAATGCAATGGCAGGCATATAACACAGCCTGCAATTGATAATTACATCTGAAATTTGGGGACAGCCTGAGCAGGATTTAGCATGTACTGTGTTCTCTGTGTGATAGTACTTCTGTTCCCTTTGGAAGTGCCTGGCTTTGGTGGTGCTGCTTTGGATGTAGTTAGAGAAATCTGGACCTTTGACTGTCAATGTCTTGAAACTCAGAAACCTTTGATTTGGATTTAAAGTTGCCCACGTGTGTCCCCGTTCTTGCAGGAGTTGTAATTCTATAATTAACTATAAAGTTCTGGTATTGCCCGTTTTGAGTGTCACAAAAGGATCATTGTTTGGGTCTTTTAGACTCTGCTCTCCAAAGTGGGCTCCTCCGGTGTCCACACAACCTGAGTCTGGTTTATAGCCTGGCTGGACAGAGCAGGCTGGAGGCTTGTGCTGCCAAACCAGTGGGAAGGGGCTCAGGTGGGTCCATGGCTCTGCTCTGGCTGCTGCTGGTCCTGCAGAGCTGGGCAGGGGCGGCAGCTCATGGTGGACAAAGGAGGCCTTTTGATTTGATTTTTGGACTGAATCCCAGTGGATTCTCAGAATGGTTTGGGTTGGAAGAGACCTCATTCCTGCCAAGGACAGGGACACCCTCCACTATCCCAGCTTGCTGCAAGCCCCATCCAACCTGGAGCACTTCCCATTGGAGCAGGTCATGAGCTGATCCCTCGGTGTGGATAGCTTCAGACAGACCCCAGGCAGGGGGAGGTAATGGCAGGCAACAATCCTGTGCCTCCAGTGGGAGGGAAGCCAAGCCAATTCTGCTCTGGGAAGCCTTTTCCAGGACAGTCCTGGAGACAGGACTCACTGGCAGGTGCTTCTGAGGCAGAGGCTATTTATAACCATAGTTATGCTGAGAGGATTCCCAGGGATGTTGTGGAGCCATTTCTCTTCCAGGCCACTAGCCAAGCACAAGCTGTAAATAACAAATGGGGGCTGATGATCCTATCTTGTTCTGCTCCGAGATGTTGTCAGCTCTGGGCTTTCCCTTGGCATCTTTGCATTCCCATCTTCAGCTCCCAGTGCTGCTGTGGCATCTGGCTGTCTGCTCTCATGCTCTTGGTGTGAAGGAGTCACCGCTGGGGTGGCCTGAGTCACATCAGGGATATAATCCGAGGAAAGCTGATGAATCCAGGCTCTGTGGTCAGGGGGATGTTTGTGTGTCCTTTCCCTGGAGCTTCTTTAGTTATTGCTGCTTTGGGAAGGGTTAGAGATAAGGTCAGAGGACAAATATCTGGGACTTGCACCAGCTTCTGTCTCATCACTCCAACATGAGCAACTTGGCAGATCTTGTGGCCTTGTCTGAGGTTCTTTGCACCCAAGCACCCACAACTGCACAGGTAAATTCACCTGGTGGGTATCCAAACTTTAGCCTGTCACCAGTGTTCCCACATCATCAGGTATCCAAACTGGGGGTGCTGTCCACCACACTGCTTTTATTTTCCTCACCATTCAGGAAAGCCTGAACCCCTTTGGTCTTATTGCCCTGCGAGATGATGCTGGAGCAACACAGCTGAGCCCGAGGCTCTTTTGAAACCTCAGCCTACATGAATATCCCTGGAGTAGTAGGATTTCTCCAGGATTAAGCAGACACAGGAGACATGCCTGGTGAATGCACATGTCCTTCTGTCCTGGACACATGAGCTCAGCCAGTGTCTTCACATCAGGAGCCCTTTGAGCTGGGAACATTTGGCTCGGTGCAGGGAAGGTTCCAAGGCAAACACCAGGCATGCAGTGAGAGGAGCTGGAGCCACAGCCCAGCACCATAACCCTTGTCCTTCCCTGCTCCACCACCCTGTTGTGCTCATTCCTTGCCTTTCCAGAGCACAGTCGGTGGTTTGGGGTGAGGGACTGAGCTGGACCTTTGTTTGCTCTGCAAAACATGGGGAGAGCTTTGTTTGGTGGTGATGAACAGGAACTTCTCCCCCATGTTAGGCTTGTGTTTGCATGGTGAGGAGCTGGAGGTGCTGTTTTGGCTCTGGCCCTCACTGTCCACCCTGGAACCCATCTCACTGGCTCTGGGTCCAGCTGGGAGCAGGTGGGGAGGGTTTGCTGCATCTCTGGGGGGTATGGAGCTCTTTCCATGGGCTTTGCTACTCCTGAATTATCCCCCCAGCTCAGCCCTGTGTGGCATCTGTGTGTTGTTTCTTTTATAAAGACAGGGAGTACAGCCTATAAAAGAGGGGGAAAGACTCCAGATCAGCTCTTTTTGTGCCTCACTAAGTGTTGTTTTGTGTCTGATCCCGCTGGTTTATAACCAGGTTGCAGAGCTTTGCCTCACACATGTGGACACTCCTCATCAAGCCGATGCGTCCCAGTTCAGAGCAGCTCCTGGTATCCCAATTCCCTCTGCTGGGGGTGGCCCACTGTCCATCCCAGCTCTCTGGAGGATGGGCTGAGCCACAACTCCCCAGTCATCAGAAACACTTGGAAAACAGTCAAACTGTCCTTTAACAAGATTTTTTTTAACCCTCCTGTGATGATTGTACTGCACATCAGCCTGATGAACTCAACAGTAAAACAGTGCTGTAGCAGGGGTTAAAAACTCCAAATAGTGAGTCAGAACAGGCATTTCAGGAGACATGGACTGTCTCAGCCTGTCAAAATAAATTTTGTTTAAGCACAGAGTGTGCCACTGCCTGGAATCTCATCATTTAAACCAAGACTATTTTTGGCTGGGCTTTCCCCTCTGTTCAGGCTGAGTCGTGTGTGTGCACAGCGAAGGTACAAGAGTGTCACTGCACCGAAAACCTTTTTGGTATGGAAACTTTTTTTATTCCCCGCCCTGCAAACACGTCAGGCTGTTTCTATTTATAGCTCGGGGAAGAGCCCGGCCTGCCCTGATCGTCCCTGGTGCTTCCAGGGGTGTCCCGGCTGGATGCGCTGCCGTCTCCCTGCGGGGAGGGTGGATGGCTGTTTCTGGAGAGCGCGGTTCGCGCGGGGAAGGAGAGCAACCCGCAGCCCCGCGATGCGATGGGAGCGGCTCTCGGCTGGGCTGTGTCCGGCCAGGGCGAGCACGGGACGGCAGAGCCGCCTTCCCGCGGCACACACGGGAGCAGGGATCATGGAAAAGCACATTCCTGACGTTTGGCACTCCCAGAGCCCATCTGGAAGCAGCCCTGGCACGGCCAGAGGTGCAGGAGCAGTGTGGTGTGCAGTGTCAGGCTTGGAAGCTTGAATCATGGAATCATTGAATGAGCCGGGTTGGAAAAGACCTCCGAGATCATCAGGTCCAACCCTTGATCCAACCCCACCGTGGTTCCCAGACCATGGCACTGCTGCCCATCCAGTCTCATCTTTAAACCCTCCAGGGACAGTAAAGCCACCCCCTCCCTGGGCAGCCCATTCCAATGTCTAATCCCTCTCTGTAAAGAAAGGGATGTGGCTTGGTGCAGAAACCACTGCACATACAACTTCCTTCCTTCCTTCTGTCCCTACAACTTTAAAGGCTTCTGATTATCTTTTACTGAAGTCTTTAAATGCTCTCATTTCTCTAAAACCCTGTCTTGGAACTCTGAGCCTTTTGGTTTTAATTCGTGGTGGGACCTTGGGGGAAACCTCACCCCCAGCTCTGTCCCTGCAGTCCCCTCTCGGAGCACCCAAAGCTTTTTGGCACTTTTGAGGGGACCCTGGGTATTGCAGCTGAATACCAGAGCCCTGACAAACCCCCGTGTGCTGCTGTTCTGGGTGTTTCCCTGGTATGCTCAGCTGGGTCACAAAGGACTGGCCCTCTGCAGGAGAAAAGGGCAGAATTATCCCCAATTTAAAAACCAAAATAGTGCACAATGAGAGGTAAGGACAAGGTGTGTCAGGTGAAAAGTCTGTATCTAAAAATACTGATACTCATGATGTCATTTTCCAAGCTCTGTCTGAATGCATCTTCCTTTCCTGCATGGCTTTTTCCCAGGATTTTCTGCTTTGAAGTCTCCCTTGGAGAGACATCTTCCCAAGTAGGCTCAGTCTGGCTGCTCCAGGCATTTCTGCCAGCCCTGTGGCTTTGTGTGTGAGGTGCAAGACTTGAGTGATGAAGGGGTTTAGGACAGAAAGATGAGACTGGGGAGGTCTTCAGTGCTGCAGAAATAAGAACTGCTGACCTCCACCCCACCCCCCTTTCCTTCCCACTGTTTCTTGGTGTAACACTGACCTCCTGCAGCTCCTCCTAGGTCAGTGCAATCACAGCCTGTGCTCAAATGTAGAAATAAAGGCTCAAAGGTTGGAGATTACGGACATTGTTTCTTGCATGGCTTACTTGGATCTCGATGCAAAGTAGCTCTGGGTAGAGCCCTGCTGTCCCTTAGTGCTGCCTGGCCCTCCATGGCCATCGCTGATCCCGGCGTGGCCTTTGGCTCCAAGGAGCATCCTTGGTGTCACCCTTCTTCCTAACCCTTCCCAGAGAGGGGAGAAGCCAGGCTGGGATCTCACGGTCTCTGTTTCTTGGGTTCCAGAGGTTGTGCTGCCCTCAGCCAACGTGGGTCTGCCGGGACACCTCATCCAGATCCAGAGCCCTGGGCCTGCCTACGTCACCCACACAGGGCCCCTGGTCAGGAGGCTTCTCGAGCAGGACCAGCAGAGAAAGGCTCCATCCAAACCTCCTGCACAGACAGAGCCAAGCGAGGAGCCTCCAGGAGATGGTCCTGAGGAGGAGCCCCAGGTGCTGAGCAGAGGCAGCAGCCCCGGGAGCGGGAAGGGCTCCGTGGGAACGCCCCCGGCTCAGAGCGCTTTGCCATCACAGGGGGTTTACAGCAGGGTTATTTTTGCAAGGAGACCTCCCTCCCATGTGCTGCCATGGAGCTCCCTGCTGTGTGCCAGCAGGAAGGAATGATCTGCCTGCAGCTGGAAGCAAAGCAAAGAAAGAAGATGCTCTTGAGTGTTTTCCAGAGTCCATTAAACTACCCGTGCAAACAGCATTCCTGAGTCTTTTCCTCAAAGCCCCATGTGAGTGAAAGCAGACGAGCACAGGAGGTGGTGGTGATGAATTCTGTGCTCTCTGCTTTCCGGTCTGGAGTGGACCAGAACCTCTGCTGCTGGTCTTGCCTCACGTGGCAGGAGCTGTTTGCTGCTCTGCTGCTCAGAGCTGCCCCCGAGGGCCGGGCATGGAGAGGAGATGCCTGAACGCCCACACAGCCACACACACAGGGCTCCTTCTCTGCTCCTGTGACCCTGCTGGCACCAGCACAGAGTGCCAGCACCCACGGGGGGGCTGGCTGAGGGAACAGCCTCTGGGGACTCTCTGTGCATCAGCACCCGCTGGGGGTGTTGTGTGACTGGAGAAGTGCACTGGGAATTGGTGTCCCTGCTCCTGTTGTGTGACTGGAGAAGTGCACTGGGAATTGGTGTCCCTGCTCCTTGGAGCTGTCGTGTCCTGCTGAAGGAGCGTGGACTGGAAGGGAGAGGAGTTTACAGTGGGCATTGCCTTGTGCTTGTGCCCCTTTTTTCCCTGGCCTGCCTGTCCTCAGAGTGTGAGGTCTGACCAAGCTGCTTTTACCACTCCACTTATGAGGAAAGGCTGGGAGAACTGGGACTGTTCAGCCTGGAGAAGAGAAGCTTTGGGGTGACCTGACTGTGGCCTTCCAGGACCTGAAGGGGCTCCAAGAAAGATGGAAAGGGACTATATACAAGGGCCTGGAGTGACAGGACAAGGGGGAATGGCTTTCCACTGCCAGATGGGATATTGGGAAGGAATTCCTCCCCGTGAGGATGGGGAGGCCCTGGCACAGGTTGCCCAGAGAAGCTGTGGCTGCCCCATCCCTGGAAGTGTCCAAGGCCTGGTTGGACGGGGCTTGGAGCAACCTGGGCTAGGATTTTTAAAACCATTTGCAAAGGCATCACCTCTTCATTTTTTGGCTGTCAGAGGTAGAACCCAGTTTTCTGGTACCACCTCTTATGGCCACCTTTTACTTCCCTTGTGATGGTGAAAAAAGAACTGACAGGTTTTTTTTCTTGCTATCAAAATGAAGTTTGCTTGAGGAAGGTGTTTACCCTGAAAAACTTCACTGAAGTTATAAACAACTTCTCTGATAATCAGCAGTATTTGCTGCTGGTGTTCCCAAAGCTGCACTCTCAGATTAGGGGATTTTTGGCTGCTGTGGGACTGGTGCCACTCATCAGCTCAGTGCTTTGGGGAACAGTGCTGGGTTTCTGCAGGGAAAAAAATGCAAAGAATTAGAAAATATGACCCCCCCCAAAAAAAAATAGAAAGGGAAATGACCCTTCTCTGTGGAAGTAAAAATAAACTTGTTCCCTGCCCTGTTTTGAGCCCGTGCCCACAGCACCCCACGCGCCCCGTGTTTAGGGGCCTGTCTCTCCTGCCCAACCCTCAGCTTTGGTCACAAGCCATGGAAATGGGAATGAATAAATAAACAAACCTCAGAATCTGACCTGGTTTTCTGGGAGGGATCCCGGAGAAGGGAGGCAGAGGTGCTCCCCCCTTGCTGACAGGACAGAGTCAGCTGTGGGCTGTGTCTTTCCTGATCGTGACAGGGGGCTGTGGGCAGTGTCCCCCTGCACCCCCTTGCACAGATCTGCAGGGTGGGGGGCACATCTGCAAGGGGTGGCACCTACTTAATGGCCAGCTGGCAGCTGGCACCAGGATGGTGTCACATGGCAGAGCAGGAGGGGGGGATGTGATGGGAACCACTGTCTGAGCCCCTCAGGCCTTGCTCTGCAATCCCATATTCCCAGGGAAGGTGGATGAAGCCCTGATTTCCCTTCAGGTTTGCTGCCAGCCATCCCTGCCCATGCAGAGCATGCTGGAGCTCGTTTGCACTTGCAGGGCTCAGGGGTGGGGAGAAGGAGAACATCCCCCTCCTCCTGGTGGAGGGAGGCTTTGCCAGAGTCTTGTTTGTACCTCTGTGTGAAACCATTTTCGCTGTCGCGCCTCCTCCTCGGGGAATGGCCTTCTCCTTCCTCAGGTTAATTACGGCACTTCTGTGGTGGGAAATGGTAGAGGAAAAGGCTGAAATCATCCCTAGAGAGCCAGAAACAGTAGCTGAGGTGACTGAGAAAAGAGTCTTGTTTTCCTTTTGCACGTGCAAGTGTTTCCACGTGTGCTGGAGCACTACAGAGCTCTCTGAGGGAAGGTGTCCCAGGACACAGCAGCACCTTTCCAGGTGGGGAATCCTGTCCCATGGCCAGGTCTAGGACTGGTGGAGCTGTTGTGGGCTCTTCTTCGCTCTCCTCTTCCTCAAATGAGGTGGTTTTCTGTCTGGGTTTCCCTGCAGCAGGGTCAGGGATGTGTGCTCGGATCGTGCCTGGGCACTGCAGTTCAGGTGTGTTGGAGGTGTCTTGAGAACATTTGGGCATTACAGGTTCCTGGCAGGACAGATTCCTGCAGCAACGTGGCCAGGGGTATAAAAGTTTGGAGGAATTGAATGATTTTGTCATTAAAAAGAGTTGAAAATGTGTTATGTCTCCAGTGAAGGTTGGAGTGTGGCTTCTCCATCACAAATGAGAGTAAAATGGAAACAGGCAAAACCAAGTGTTGTGAAAAGCACTTCTGGGAAAAAACAGGGGAAAACCCACAATGAAAAAAGACTAAGATTAAAAAAAACACAACAAAACACCAATAAAACCCAAACATGCTGGCTTTGGTAATTCTTAAATTAAGTTTTTAGTAACTTCTCTGGGAAATGTTGATTTTTTTCTGTTGTCACTGAGGACGAAAAGGACTTTTCCAGGGCTGCAAATCACAGCACGGTAATTCTGTTTCAGCTTGTACTTTCCATTAGCATGAATAAAATCCTTGGAGCTCTGTTCAGCTCCAGCTGAAAGCATTCCCTGGTATTTTGGAGCCCCGAGGTCCAGCAATGGCTGGTGTTGGGGAGCCCAGGGCTGTGATGGAGGGGGTGCAGGGGCACTGTGGGTACCAAGAGGGCTCATCCTGGGGGTGAGCTCTGTGCTCTAGGCAAGGCTGAACGCCCTAAAGCAACCCATAAAGATGCCCTGGGCACTTCCCTTACTCTGTAGCCTGGCACTGGAGGGCTGGGCAGGCAAAACTTTGCTGGGTGGTGCAGCTGTGGCAGAGCATCCATGGAACACTGGATGTGGCACGAGGGAGCATTGGAGATCTGAGGACAGGAGGAGATGGGGGCAATCTCCTGGGGGTAGGGTGGAATTACCCCCCCCTCTGTCTGTCAACATATGTAGCAGCACCTACTTAGTCATTACAATGCCCAAGTGGGGGCCTAGAGCTAATTGCAGCTCTAAATGACTGTTATTATGCTGGGGCTGCTCCCTGCCTCCTGTATGGAAACCAGATGCTCAGGTTATTAAACAGACACAAGCCAGGTGCTGCCTGCCTTGTTTAACTCAAATAGGAGCTGATTTCCTGCAGGACTGACTGTGGTCATATATCTGCCAGCACCTGAGGATGGGAGGAGAAGGCTGGGGACAATGTGGCCATTGTGGCTCGGGGACCCCTGATGAGGGGTTTAGTGTCACTCTGGGATGTGGCTGATGGATGAACTGGATGCAGAGCTGCTGAGGGTTCTGGGGTAGTCACTGTGCTCCAGAGCAGTGCTGTGTTCCCTGAGCAGGTCACCAGTGTGCTGATGTGTGTTTAGAAAAAGCTGTCCTGGGTGGGACACCTGCCCTGCTGGAAGGGCCCTGGCAGGGCACAAGGTGACAAACCCTCAGCAGCTTGTGGGGCTGATCCTGGGAGGTGCTGGGGTCCAGTCCCTAGGTCAGGTCTGGGGGGTACCCACATTGAAGCAGAGTGTGTGTTTGGAGGGTTGGTCACTGAGAACCCTCCTCTCCAAGTGCTTCACAACCACCATGAGCACAGCAGGGGAAGATTAGAGCTGGTTGTGACCAGAGCCAAGAGTTGCCCAGATAACACCGAGGTGCTTCCCAAACAGCATTTCCCAACACTCCTGTTTTGTTTTTTGTTTTGTTTTGTTTGCCTGCAGTCTCCACTTGACTCGTCTGTCACCACGAGGCCCCCTGTGCCAGCTCCAGGCAGGCAGTGCTCAGTGCCTTCCCCTCACCTCGGGCTCGTGTTTGAGCCCTGGAGGAACTGAGCTGCTGCCAGAAGCTACACTGAGTAGTTCCTACTGCTAGTAGTAGTTTGGCTTGTGCCAAATACACAGCAGTGTCCAACTTGTCCTCACCACCCGGTGAGGTGGAGGGGAGGTGGAGCTGCTGGTCCTGCTGCTCTCTGCTCCTTCACAGCTCCTCACAAAGCCTGTGGTGAGGGCCACGGGGGGCACAGCCTGCTGCAAACTGTCTGATCCTCACAGAGATGTGGATTTCTTTCGTTAGAGGTAGCTTGGAGTGAGTTCTGGGGGGTTATGTGAAGGGGGCAAGGGGTTGTCCCTCCTCATTGCAGTGGGGCTGGACTAGATGAGCTTTAAAGGTCACTTCAACCCAAAGTGATTCTGTGATTCTGTTGGAGAAAACCACTTGCTGTTTGGCTGCTAAGGCTGAATCTGGGTGTCTGGAAGCCTCTTGGAACAGCACCAGATCACAGGTGAGGGGAGACCTCAGTGCAGTTCCAACTGCCTGGCAGGGGCAGAGGAGGGGCAGGACTGAGCTCTGCTCTGGGGGGACCAGGGACAGCCCCCAGGGAAGGGCTGGAGCT
>JAWWES010000265.1:0-16592 GCA_035583135.1 Lophotriccus pileatus | reverse complement strand
ATCCAACCTGAGCCTGCCCTGACACAGCTCCAGCCATTCCCTGGGGGCTGTCCCTGGTCCCCCCAGAGCAGAGCTCAATTCCTGCCCCTCCTCTGCCCCTGCCCAGGAGGTTGTGACTGCAGTGAGGTCTCCCTTCAGCCTCCTCTCCTCCAGCTGAACACACCCAGTGCCCTCAGCTGCCCCTCAAAGCCCTTCCCCATCTTTTCTGCCTCCTGTGCACCCTCTCCAGTGGCTTCAGATCTTTCTTGTATCGTGCTGCCCCCAAACTGCAGTGCCGACTATTCACACCCCGCTGGAATAAAAGACGGCAAAGCTGCCCTTTAATCTCCAGCAGCGACGGTGCCCCCTGCAAAAACCACCCCTGGAAGCCGCGCGGGTGGGGATTGAGGCGGATTCCCCGAGTGGAATTCCCGAGGCTGGATTCGCGAGTTGGAATCTCCGCTGCGGGGCCCCGACCTGCAGTTCCCGGTGGTGGCCACGAGGCGGCGGCACCGCCGCGAGGAGATTTTGGGATCCTCACCCCACCCTGGTACCTCCAGGATCTTCCCGTGGGCAAATCCCGCCTGGAAAATGCCGGGAGAGGGAGGGAAGAAGGGACTCCTGGATGCACCAATCTCTGTTTTTAGAGGCAAATCTTTCACTTTATTAGAAAATAAGGCTCTAAAAAATCCTGCTTGGTGTGTTTGGGGCACTACAGAGGCAGCAAAGGAGATGGGATGAGAATGAGCTAAGCTTGGATAGATGTCACACTCCTGTCTGAGGGCTGATAATGAGCTTATCACTTTATCCAGACCTCCTAAATACCTCCCTGCACAACTGCAGGATCTCTTCCCACAGGTAGTAAACCTGTGGTAGTAAATCTTCTCCTACGAGGGTGATCCCTGCCCTCATTTTACACAAAGGAGTAAAACAGCAGGGAATCACTTTGGATTTTTTTTTTTCCAGGAATGGGTGTTAGAAAGAGTTTTCAAAGATGGAAAATAAATCAGGCAGAGAGCAGGAATCCAACTGCAACCTGAGTTTTTAATGTGATGGTACAACATGCGAATGGCAGTAAAAAAAAACCCTCAGGCTGCAAAACGCTGCCCCAGAGTTGTGCTGGTTTGAGGTTCAAAGCCTCAGAGCTGCTTCGCTTCTCCCCGACACCTCCTCTGGGGCAGGAACAAACCGAATTGTGGTCCAAAAAAGAAGGGGGAAAATACACTCTATGGGTTTAACATGAGGCAAGGCTTCTCTGGGGATCGGGGCTGAGAGCAGGGGGAGGGAGGGAAGGGAGGGAAGGGAAGGAACCTCATCCCTCAGCTACACATCTTGCTGGATTCACAGCTGCCTCTCCGCCGGCCTCACGGCCTCTGCCTTCACCAGATCCACTTGGAAGCGCAGCGGCTCTTCTTGGGGTGGCTCGAGCGCTTGGCCCCCGCGCCCGAGTGGTGGTGGTGGTGGTGGTGGTGGTGGTGGTGGCCGGGGCGATGGGCGGCCCGTGGGTACAGGCAGCGGGACTTGCTGGGGTGCTGCGTGGCAGAGCTCTTGCCCTTCGCCGCCTCTCGCTGCGGCGGGCTTTTGGTGGCCTCTTTGGGCGCCGGGCACTCCTCCAGCCCCTTCCCCGGGGGCAACTTGGCCAGGCGCTGCTCCACGGGGCACGGGGGGACGCACTCCTGCGTGGGGTAGCCCTTGGTGCACTTGTGCGGGGGGAAGCCGCAGGGCTGCTGCGGGGGGCACTCGGTGACCCCCCTGAGGGGCAGGGAGTAGCCGCTGGTGAGCCCCTGCGGCCGCAGGTCGGGGCCGTACCAGCGCGACGAGCTCTTGGCCAGCCGGGGGGACCTGCCCTCGCCCTTGCACGACGCCGAGTACCTGATGCCGCACGGGGGGAACCGGACCCGGCCAGGCTCCGGGCACCTGGGGGCGCAGGGGGGGAGGCTCTTGGCCACCCGCTTCTTCTCGGGCCGGGGGCTCTCGCAGGGCTGGCGGCCGGGCTGGAGGCCGGGCTTGCCGCAGGGCAGCAGCCGGGTGGTCTCGCAGGGCTCGGGGTAGAGCACCACGCACTTCTGCACGTAGGGCTGGCAGGCCAGCAGCGAGGCCTGGCTCACGCTGGGCTGCGGGCACAGGTAAGCCAGGGGCTGGGCGTAGCTCTGCCAGCGGGGCACCGGGCTCTTGATGATGCTCAGAGGGTGGCACGTGTTGCTGCAGCCGTCCAGCCGCGGCGGGCACTGCTGGATGATGCTCTCGGCGCCGTAGCCGGGCCCCGGCAGGTACAGGTGTTTGTACCTCTCCCCGTAGCAGTGCATGGCGCTGGGAGGCACTTCAGACCTGCAAGACACGGCAGGGAACGCCAACAGGTCGTTGGCGGAGGCACCGGCGGGTCTTCGCGGAGATTCACCGCGGGCGTGGCCCGGCGACAAATCCCCCCCACCCCGACGGTCAGAGCCTCGTGGTGACTCAGGAGCAGGCTGGGATTAGCCAGGAGAGGAGCTCATGACCCCACACCCTGCTCTGAAGAGCCCAGAAACAATCAGGGACTGCAGCCAAGGCAACCTGGGGAGGTTTCGTGCTGCCCTTCCATCAGCAGCTGCGGTGACAGCCCTTCAGCCGGGGCGTGGGACACGACCCGGGGTTTCACTGCCTGGAAACCTCCCTGTCCTCACTGGGACACCCTCTCCAGCTTGGGTCCTGCAGCTCCCAAGCAGCTGAGATGAAAGGCAAGGCCAAAGTAAAGGCGTGTAATAATACCCAGGTGTGGCCACGGCCAAACCCGAGCTGAGGTTCCATTACTGAGCTGAGGGCGGGGAGAGGTTTGTGGAGCTCGGCACGTAGGACCTGCCCTCCTGCTGGTCCACGATTCCAGCTTGGCTGAGTTGAGGGAATTACACCCCTTCAAGCAGCCCCAGTCCTGCCCCATGGTCATCCCAAGCCAGAGAGCCCTGCTTTCGTTCTGGTAACCCAAAGACCTGCTATTCCAAACCCCAAACCCCAAACCTCCTCCTGGAAGGCCCTGGTGGAGGTCACATCCCTGAGGGAAGAACTGGGAGGCATCAGCTGGAGCTCCCCACTCTGCTCCTGTGAAAACACAGTTTCAGGCAGTTTTCTGAGGTTTAAAGTGGATTATTTGGAGCACAACAGGCACAGGAACCGCTGAGGCTGAAAACAGCCTGATCAAAAAATGGGTTTATCATTCCAAAGTTGTTTGGAGAGAAGATGAGGTAATAAAATCACCCTAAAGAAACTACATCTCCTGACAATCCCTGGTTCTACCTGTAATTACAGAAGGGGTCTTATCTACCCAAATCCTATCCCTGCCTGACTCTCAGCCATAACAATGCTGTGCATTGGGATCATTAGGAAAACTTGGTGTCCCTACAATTAAAACAATCACTGCCTAATAAAAACAACCCCTCAAAAAACAATGGCAGCAATTACACGGTGCTCAAGGATCTGCTGATGCTCATCAAGATAAAAAGCTTATAAAGTAGGGAGGGGGGTCATTTGCATCTCAGGCTTCTTTTTATCGTATTTAGACATTTTAACGCGTTCAAATTTATCCAAAGAGCTGGATGTCACGTCAGCACTGAACTTGAGCAGCTTCTTGCTGCTTTCAGAAACGAATTGCTTGGCTCCAGTTCCGTAAAACAGCAGGAAATTTCCCTGTGCCGCTTCCTTTTCACTTCCAACCTCCCACCCGAGTCCTGACTTCGTGGAGTCAACACCCTCCTTTGGATTAGAACTCCCAGAAAGCCTAGAAAAAGCCCACAAACCCCACTCCTGACTTCACAATCCGCCTGGAAGCGCTTTCCCAATATTCCTCAGTCCAGCAGGGAGCTGGTGGAGCCTCCCTGAAGGGCAGCAATCCCCGAGAGAGAGGCTTCTCCACGAGCTTCTTCCAGCCACCCAGGAACCAAACAGCATTTCAGGAGCTCTGTTGGAAGCCAGACTTACCCACTGCATGAGAGGGAAGGACGGGAGAGAAGTGCCTGGGAAAGGCTCCGGACGGCCAAGCCTTTATACAGTGACCAAGTGCCCCAGGGGACTGAGGTGGTTTGGTTGGGTGATGCCCTAATTGCCTGCCAGTCCTGGATGAGCCACGTGCATGGCCAGGCTCTGTGGGGCTGCTGGGACACCGGGATCACCCCCACCCCTCCCCTCCAGGGATCCTGAGCCAAAGGGATGCACCAGCAAAACCCCTGGAAGGCCGAGGACGCCCCGGTCAGGGGCTGCTCGTGGTGGTACCAAAGCATCGCTGCCTGCCCCTGGCAATTCCAGCTGGAACAGCCCTTTCCTCCTAAAAATAGACAGCAGCAAAGGGGATGCTCAAGGAAACTCCTCATTTCCACAGGAGCTTCAGGCAGAAACCCTTTTGGAGCCTTTGAAAACACCGTCCAGGAAGGACTCGGCTCTCGCAGCCCGTAATTACCAGGGCACTTCCTTCGCTTCCACAGGGAACTCAGGGAAAAGAGGGATCATTAGGGCTGAGAAGGCCTTGGGCTGAGGGCAAGACAGCTCCTAAAAATGCCCTGTCACAAAGGGGAGAACCTGCCCAGAGAGGTGACACTTTTCCGGCACAACAAGAGGAGGGGGAAGGGACGAGCTCTGGGGTGGCCGGAGGAGAAGCAGCTCCACCAAAACCAGTGTCCTGCCAACAAACAAACAAACAAAAAAATCCCATTTCCTGCTCTGCTGCGCATTCCCTGCACCACTCATCCCTCCCTTTGTTCCCTGTTTATGCCAAGAAGGAACCCGAGGGAAAATTAGCAGTGGCGGGAGCGCCGACAGGGAAGAGTCATAAATGCAGGAGGGAAGACCTCTGGAATTCTTGTTCCCCTTTAATATGAATCCCACAGCTATAAATTGGGTTCCAGCGCGCTGGGAATTCAGGTGAGGTCCCACAACAGAAATAAAAAGAGAGGAAGTAAGGGTAGAATCAC
This sequence comes from Lophotriccus pileatus, assembly GCA_035583135.1. NCBI lineage: Eukaryota > Metazoa > Chordata > Aves > Passeriformes > Tyrannidae > Lophotriccus > Lophotriccus pileatus. The sequence goes on along the minus strand of JAWWES010000265.1, from coordinate 11,676 downwards.
ACCCTGAGCTGGAAGGGACCCACAAAGGAGCATCGAGTCCGACTCCTGGACACCCCAAAATGCCATCACCAGAGTTGTCCAAACCCTCCTGGAGCTCTGGCAGCTTTGGGGCTGTGCCCACTGCCCTGGGGAGCCTGTGCAGAGCGCCCAACCACCCTCTGGGGGAAGAACCTTCTCCTAATACCCAACCTGAACATTCCCCTGAGGGGAAACAAGTGAATTTTCATGGGAGCGACGGGGAAAATCCCCCCCTCGATATGAAGCATCGGGATTGCTGCTGGTTTGCCTTCCCCTGGAGGCTGTTAAATGATCTTCCAGGGATGGGGTTTATTGGGAGGAATTGCCAGCTGGAACCCCCATGATCTGAAAGGTCTTTAATGTGGGAGAATTCCATGATTTGAAGCAAAATGTTGAGCTCTGATTTATTTCCTTTTTTTTCCCACTCTCCCCCAGAAAATCCACATTTGTTATTTGCTCTTCTGTCTTTCCAACAGGAAACAACAGGGACCAAGTGCTTGTTTTCCAGGTTAATCCCAACATTCCAAGAGCTGAAGGGAGGAACACCGAAGACAAAGCCTGGCTCCAACCTGGATCCCTGGAACTTTTATGATGTTTCCCTCCCCTCAACCACGAGGACCTTTTTAATGATCTGACCTCAGGTTTTGGGAGCCAAACTGGCGTCAGGGAGCAGATTAATGCAGTTTTTATGAGCTCCACCAGTCCAATTCCTGGGGAAGCTCTGGATTAAGTCTCCTCCAAAGTAATACTCACCCCCAGTGTAGTGTTTGCAGCAGCAGAGCACCAACCCCACGATACCCATCAGGACCTCTCATCCCAATGGCCTTAATTAGCATCTCTTTGGCCCTTTCATCTCAGAGAGACTCCTGGAGCCACACGGGGCATGGTTGGGGGTGGGGGAGTGGGGAGGGGGGTGTTATTATTCCTAATTAAGCACGGCTGAGTCAGAGCCAGGGGCAGAACCACAGACTCCACCCCAGGCAGCTCCCAAAGCAAGGTCTGTGTGAGCTCTGAGGTGGGACAGGAGACCCTGCAGCACCCAGCAAGGCTTTCCTGAGGACCCCCTGGGCTCTGGCTCCCTTTGGGAAAGCCACAAAAGCCCGTGGAGATGGGGACAGCTCCTCCAAGGGTCACAGCTTTGCTCGTGAACGGGCTGGGAGAGCTGGGAACGTTCAGCCCGGAGAGGAGAAGGTCGTGTGGAGACCTCAGAGCACCTTCCAGGGTCTGAAGGGGCTGCAGGGGAGCTGGAGAGGGATGTTCATGAGGAATTGGGGTGACAGAACAAGGGGGATGGGTTCAGACTGACAGAGGGGAGATTTAAGTTGGATATTGGGAAGAAATTCCTCCCTTTGAGGGTGGGCAGGCCCTGGCACAGGTTGCCCGGAGAAGCTGTGGCTGCTCCATCCCTGGGAGTGTCCAAGGCCAGGTTGGAGTGACCTGGGCTGGTGGGAGCTGATCTTCCAGCTCCCTTCCAACCCAAACCATTGCAGGGCTCTGTTTCTTGGCTTTCAAAGGGGACACGACGCGTGAGAAGCTCCCGGAACCCCCCTGTTGGTGTGAGCAGCAGCTCCACGGTCACCTCTGCTCTTCCCCCTGCCCTCGTGGGCCAAAGCATCCCCACCAGCCACTCGGGAGGAGGTGTCCCAAGGGATCCACAAGTCCCAGGTGCCACCACAAGGTCACTGAGCTGGGGGTGGAGCGGGGCAAGATGCGGGACAGCGTCCTGGCCGCGGGTCACGCCCTCCTCTTCCTCTTGCAACACTTGTTTTCACCCTCCAAAAACCACCCATGAGCCACTCGCTGTGAGCTCATTTTCCTAATGACAGTGCACGTCAGAGGGCTTGTGTCTTTTTTTTTTTTTTGGCAGGCAGGACTTCACAATATTTAATAAAAAACAAGCCCCAGGAGGGCAGAAAGACACGATTTTTAATCTGAGCTCAGACAACTCTATTTATTTAAGTCTCTTTATAGATGTAAATATACATATATATGTATATAAAGACAGTTTCTTTTCAACCCAGTGAAGAGGGCACGTCTTCAAGCATCATAAAGAACATAATTAACTGCTTTTATAGCTTAAACATTCATAAAACAGTGGTGCTGCAACTTTCAGGTGTTATTTCAAAGACTTTCTTTTGTTTCAAGCTGTGGGGTTGGATTTTAATGAAAGCAACCCAAGTGAAGATAAAAAAACCCTTCATTTCATTTCAGCTTCACCAAGCCAGAAATCCTGCCCTGTTTTAGGGGAGGGCTCGGCTAAAATCCGAGGTTTAAAGCAGCAGGAATTTCTGGCCACTTCCCAAAAAGGGAAAACCATCGGAATATGGCTTCTCTTGGACCTTTCCCTCTCTCAGGAGGACAAGCTGAGAGAGTTGGGCTTGTCCCACCTGAACACGAGGAAGAACTTCTGGCTGGGTGTGGATTTCCCTCCGTGGGGATGTTCCAGAACTCTCTGGGCTGCAGGGGAGGTTGGACCCTTTCTGGTCCCTTTCCAGCCTGGCCCATTCCAGGATTCTGAGTGAGATTCCTGCACCTTTTGCTTCCCAGACCCACTTTGGGCTCCTAAATAAGAACAGGCTGCTTCAGAGAACTCACAGCCTCGCGGAATCCGACTGAACCTTGAGCCCTGGTTCCAGGATTAAACCTGGAGCTGGGCACGGGCCAGCCCTCCACCAGGAGCACTTCCAGGTGGTGCTGCCCGTGGTCTGGACTCCTTGGACATTTCTCTTTCTTTCTTTTTTTCTTTTTTTTTTTTTTTTTTTTTTTTTTGGTTTAAAAAAACCGTTTATTTGAGTCAGGTGGGAATTTAATCCCATCCCACCAATGCCTCGCAGCAGATCCAGGCACAAGCCACAGGCAGCTGGAGAGCAGCCACGGAAATGGGATCACACCCCAGCCCAGCTGAGCTCCAGGGGGAATGTTGGAAAACAGGGATAAAGCAGATCAAAGAGACAGGAACCGTCGGCAGGTGCACGAGGAGATAAATAACCCCCCTCACCCCAAAGCTGGACCTCGCCCTTTTCCAGGGATTTTCCTTCCCCTGCTCCTTTTTTTCACCAGGGCCACTTGGGAGCTGAGATGTATTTTTTGGCATGACTGGAGATTTTTACCCCACCTGACTGATAATGCTGCTGAGGGACACACGTGGTGACACTCTGAGAACAGGCACACTGGGTGGCACTTTGCTGCTGAGGGACACACTTGGTCACACCCTGGTAAGGGACACACTGGGTGGCACTTTGCTGAGGGACATAAGTTGTCCCAAACTGCTGTGGGACACACTGGGTGGCACTTTGCTGCTGTGGGACACACTTGGTGACACTCTGATAGCAGGCACACTTGGTGGCACTTTGCTGCTGAGGGACACACTTGGTCACACTCTGATAAGGGACACACTTGGTGGCACTTTGCTGCTGAGGAACACACTTGGTCACACTCTGGTAAGGGACATAAGCTGTCCCAGACTGCTGAGGGACACACTGGGTGGCACTTTGCTGCTGAGGAACACACTTGGTCACGCTCTGATAAGGGACATAAGTTGTCCCAGACTGCTGTGGGACACACTTAGTGACACTTTGATAACAGGCACACTTGGTGGCTCTTTGCTGAGGGACACACTGGGTGGCACTTTGCTGAGGGACATACCTGCTGGCACTTTGCTGCTGAGGGACACACTTGGTCACACTCTGATAACAGACACATTTAGTGGCACTTTGCTGCTGAGGGACATACCTGCTGGCACTTTGCTGAGGGACACACTGGGTGGCACTTTGCTGAGGGACATACCTGCTGGCACTTTGCTGAGGGACACACTGGCTGGCACTTTGCTGCTGCTGCTGCGGGGCACAAACCGCCTGTCCCTGCTGCTGGGGGACACAAATGGAGGCACAGCCGGGGGTGCTCTGCTGGGGGACACACTTGGTCACGCACCTGGAGGTGGCACTTTGCTGGGGGAGGCAGGAGGAGGTGACACTTTGCTGGGGGAGGCAGGAGGAGGAGATGCTTTGCTGGGCCAGGTACCGGTACGCGACGCCCTCGGCCGCGCGCTGCTGGGGCACGCAGGTGGTGACACACCTGGGCACGCCCTGCCGGGGGCACAGGGCGGTCTGGCACTGCTGGGGGACGCACCTGGTGGCTCCCTGGTGCTGGGGGACCCCCCCCTTGGCTCCACAGGGGCGCTGGGGGACGCAGGCGGTCACGCAGCGGGGCACGCTCTGCACCCTCTGCTGCTGGGGCACGCACGGGGTCACCCCCTGGGGCTGCCACGCGCCGGCCACCCCCGTGGGCACGCAGGTTGTCACACACCGGGGCTGCTGCTGGACGTGCTGGGACGAGGTTGGGTGCTGGGCCACGCTCTGCTGCTGGGATGGGCGCTGGAGGGGCACCCGGCGCTGCTGCGGCACGCACTGGGTCACCCCCTGGTGCTGGCAGAGGCTGGAAGGTAGGATGCGTTCCTGGGAGAGGCTGGAGGGAAGGATGTGCTCCTGGGAGAGGCTGGAGGGCAGGAGGTGCTGGCGGGTCACGCTCTGGGCGATGCACGGCGTGGAGTGCCAGGCGGGGGCTCTGCCGGGGCGAAGCGCGGGCAGGGGGGACTGGTGGGATGGAGGGAAGCACTTGTAGCATGGCATCTTTGGTGGTGGGGGGGGCAAGGAGTTGGCAGGGCTGGAATGACAGGGTCACAGGGTCACAAAATCACAGTCACGGAGTCACAGTCACAAAATCACAGTCAAAAAATCACAGTAAAAAAATCACAGTAAAAAAAATCACAGTCACAGAATCACAGTCACAGAATCACAGTCACAGAATCACAGTAAAAAAAATCACAGTAAAAAAAATCGCAGTAAAAAAATCACAGTCACAAAATCACAAAATCACAGAGTCACAGAATCACAGTCACAAAGTCACAGGATCACAGAATCTGCTGAGCTGGAAGGGACCCACAGGGATCATCCAGCCCAACCCTCAGCCCTGCACAGGCCCATCCCCAAGAGCCCCACCCTGTGCCCCAGAGGATCATCCAAACCCTCCTGGAGCTCTGGCAGCCTTGGGGCTGTGCCCACTGCCCTGGGGAGCCTGGTCAGTGCCCAACTAGCCTCTGGGGGAACAAACTTTACCTAAAATCCAACCTGAGCCTGCCCTGACACAGCTCCAGCCGTTCCCTGGCTCCTGTCACTGCTCACACCGAGAAAAATCAGTGCCTGCTCCTCCTCTGCCCCTCACAGGAATGACACGGTGGGGGGGTTGGAACGAGATGATCTTTAAGGTCCCAAACCATTCCATGATTCTATGACATGTCAGGAGGCAGAGCCTTTAGATAGTTGAGTTCCTCACAGTCCTGCTGCTTCCAGAACCTCAGAGACACCTCTCAGCTCTGCCACAACCCTTCCCCACCCTCCAGGAGCAGCTGAGGATCAAACACCTCCTTTTTAACCCTGAGACACAACACTGAAGCCAAAGAGAGGAGGGGGGGGAAGTCAGAGACACTTCACAGTGAATAACTCACCAACTGCTACTCCCTCCCATCACCTAGAGAACTGATCTTGGAGAAATAATTGACCCCAGAGCTGAACCACATCTGCCCCAGCAGGAGAGGCAAAGGGCACCCAAAGCACCTCTGCCCCATCACAGGCAGGCAGAGGTTCCCAGCTCAGCCCCAGCATCAAGAAGTTCACCCTCATTAAGGAAGCAAAGCTAATTAAAGGGTAATGATAGCCCAGCTGAGCAGCAACCCACTCCCAGCCCGGCTGGAATTCCAAACACACCGAATTCCCTGGTGCACCAAAGCATTCCCAAAACCAAACCACGACAGCAGCCCGCCCCCCCCCCAAATAATGGCAAAGAAACTTCCCTCACACCTTTCAGGAGTGTCTGAACATCAGCAGGCACTGAGAGTCCTCTCCCTCTCCAAACCAGTCAGTTTTAAAAACTTTTCCCAACATTTTTTTAGCGTTTTTGAATATGAAAAAAAAAGCCAGAAATGAATCTGCATTTCCCAGTCAGAGAGTCCCAGAGTGGTTTGGGTCAGAGGGGACCTTAAAGCCCATCTCATTCCAAACCTTTTGACTAGACCAGGTTTCCCCAAAGCCCCATCCAACCCGGCTTTAAACACTTCCAGAGATGGGGCAGCTCCTCAGAGCTGTTCATCACATTAAAGAATCACTTCCTTGCCTCCAAATCCAGCCAGACTTACCCAGCTCCCGGTGAGAACAGCCTGGGTTGATGTGACCGCGGCGTCCCCGCAGCGGCAGAGCTTTTATAGAGGCATCAAACGTGCCTCGGAGGTGTGAGATCCATCAACACCCAGGCAGGAGCTGCCCTCCCAACCCCCCACCCCCTGTGCGACTCCTGCAGTGAGTAGTGTGGACCTACTCATCCCTGACAATGAGTAGTTGGATGTCAGCTTCCCATGGGAAGAGTAATTACCTGCAGGATAATCCTCCCTGGCATGGAAAGGCTGAATGGCATTTGGAGAAGGAGAAGCAGCAGCCCCTGCCTCGGGGAGGGGGGGTTTTGGGGAGTGCACCCAAAAATAGGGGTGGATTCACAGCCTTTGGAAGTGTCCTGGGGGTCCCACGGGAAGGGGGGTTGTCCTGAGTGGGAAGGCACCCACAGGGATCAGCGAGTCCAACTGCACATCCCTCTCTAACTGCCCTGGCTGGAGCTGGCAGAGCTTCTCATCCACACCCTCCCACCCCCCAAAAACCCCCCAGAGCTGGTTGTGTTTGGGCAGGTTGGACACAGGGCTCCTTGTGGAGCTCAACCCCCCCCCTGGGTGTCATCAACAACTCCATTTCCAGCCCTGGGAACGCCCAGCTCTCGGTGTCCCGAGGTTCCCGTGATCCCAAGGCAGTCACCTGTTATCAGGCAACGGGAATAAACCCTCCAAGTGACTCTCAGATGATGGAAACACGAGGTACAGTCACCTCGGGTGGCAGCCCCGGCCCAGCCAGCTCAGCTGGCAGAGCTGTCCCCTGGCACCACCACGGGTGCCAAGAGAAAAAAAAAGAGCCCCAAGAGCAGATAAACTTCCTCCAGCACCACGTGGGGCTTCCTCACTTCTTATCTCACAGCTTCTTACCTCACATATCACCATAAAACCGGGAGATTGATTCGGGGGAGTTGCTGATCAACCCCTTCAGCTTCACTTTTAAAATTTGCTCCCCTCCAAAAAGGGGGACAATTTTTTCCTGCTCTGAGAAGGACCAGCTCAGCCCCACTGAGCTGAAACCCACGGCCAGGAGGAGCAGGGCCTGAGTCTTTTTTATTAAAAACTGTGGTTTCTCGTGAAGCTGGAGAAGCGGCTCCACCCAAGTGGTTTTTGTGGTAAAGAGAAAGGCCCGTGAATAATTTCGCCGTGAAAATGAACGAGGAAGTTCGGGAGTTCCTGGGCAATTACATCCCACATGGAATCAGAGAGGGTGAAATTGTCCCTTGACTAAAGGCTTTTCCAGAGCCTTCCTGGTCAGCACCCAGTGTGTTCATCTCCACCTGAACCACCAAAAAAAAAGGGGCTTTGTTGTGGCCTCTTCTCCTGCAGGAATCACTTCTTTGACCCAAAGCCAGAACTCTTCGGTGCTTTTCAGCTCCAAAGGTTTTGGGTGTGATCCTCCTCCCCTCCTGTTAACCAAAGTGAGATGTTCACACCTGCCCAAACCTTGAAATAAATCCTAATTTAACCCTGGCTTGACTAAAACCACGTGTGGTTGAACCCCAACCTGCCTGACTTATCAAGAGCCCAGCTGAACTCTTGATCTTTTTGATCCCAACAGTGTCTTTCACGTTATGGCCCAGAAATCAGAGAATCCTGCAATGCTTTGGGTTGGAAGGGACCTTAAAGATCATCCAGACTGTGCTCCAAGCTGGCCTTTGACACTCCCAGGGATGGGGCATCCTCTGGGAAATCCATTCCAGGGCTTCCCCACCCTCACAGGGAAGGATTTCTCCTCAATTTTTTTCCCCCTCTAATTCCTCTCGCCCTCTGCAACTCCCCGTCAAGGAGCTAAGCCGGGGCTGTGGCACTGAGGGAAGCCCAGAGGGAAGCTGAAAAACACCCTGGAGGAGATGCCAGGTGAGACATCAGGCAATCCAGCACCTTTTAATCAGGCAGGAACGCAAAGGAGCCCCGACAAGGGCGCAGCAATTTTGGAGCGTGAGCCAAAGCGGCAGGAATGCAAAAGCTCCCCGACTGCTCCAAATATAGAAAGCTGGCAGAAGAACAAGGCAGCCAAAAGAAGATAGAAGGAGGAGAAAAAAATAAAAATGGTAAATTGCCTGGCTGTGATCTGGGATTTTGGATTGAAAGCTCGAGTGATGGGAAATCAGCCCTGCCCTCATTGATGGTAAAATAAACCAAACCAAAGCAGTGAATGAGGGAAAGAGCTGCAGCACAGGAGGGAGCTCCAGGGGGGAGTTAAGCTCTGAAACTCCCTGGGCAGCCCCTGCCAAGGCCTGACCACCCTTTCCAGGAGGAAATTCCTCCTCGTGGCCAACCTGACCCTCCCCTGGCACAGCCTGAGGCCGTTCCCTCTTGTCCTGGGAGAAGATCCCGACCCTCACCCGGCTCCCCCCTCCTGTCAGGGACTTGCAGAGAGCCAGAAGGTCCCCCCTGCGCCTCCTTTTCTCCAGGCTGAGCCCCCCCCATCTCCCTCAGTAGTTTCTCCAGCCCCTTCTCCTGCTGCTCCAGCCCCATTCCCTTCCCTGGCCACTCTCCAGCCCCTCGATGCTTCTCTTGCCCCGAGGACTGGACGCGGCACTCGAGTCCCACGAACCACTAGAGCGCAGCATCTGCACGCGAATCACCTCCAGGACCAGCCGTCGGTGGCTGAGAAACCTCCTCCAGGTCGTCTTTCTCCCCGTGGAAGCCGCTTGAACACAGAACCGGACCCGTCCCGTCAGTTCCCCGATGTCCGAAGGCTTCTTATCTCCCTGCACCGGGGGAAGAGTCACCCCGGGCACCGGCACAGGGTGGGGGGTGACCTGCTGGAGTGACCCTGGGGGATGCCAGGGTGTGTGTCCCCTCTGCTCAGCCTGGGGAATGTTGTGTCCAGCTCCGGGCTCCTCTGGGACACCTCAGGGAACTCCTGGAGCGGCTCCAGGGAGGGATGACAGGGAGGAGGAATGCGCCGGAGCATCTCTGATGCGAGGGATGAGGGGGCTGAGGCACTGAGAGGGGACTCCTCGGTGTCTGTCAGTGCCTGCAGGGGATGGAACAGGCTCTGCTCGGGGTTTATGGGGGGACAACCTGCCCGTGGGTCCCTTGCAGCCCAAACCACCCCGCGATTCTCCGACTCTGGGCATGGAAAAGACACGTTTGAAGAGCACTTGGTGTTCTTCACAGGTCAGTGAGCCTGTTCAGTCCATCCCCGCAGGGCACAGAGGTGCGGGCAGGGAGGGGAGGGCAGGCAACAAAACGAAAACGTGAGAGGACGAGCAGAGATCCCACCTCCAGCCTATCAGACGTGTAATTAGAGAGCTGCAAACAAGCTGCAGATAATAAAACCTCACGTATTATTAGCCCGGGCGAGCAGTAACTTCGCGATTTCGGTGATTTCACAGACACTGAAGGCAAAACACTGACTCCGACGTGCCTGAGAATGAAACGCTCCTCACTTGGGCTCCTTCTTGCTTCATTCTGAAAGGGTTTTTATTACTTAACGAACTCTTGTTTTCTGCAATTAGCAGCCCCGCAGAGCTCTTTGTTCTGGTTGCTTGCAGGCTCAGTGGAGGTCAGTCCCTGCGGAAAATCTGGCTATAGGGTCATTATAGCCCTGATGACTTTTCAAAAACGCCCAAGCTGAGCTGTTTCAACACCACTTTCTCCCTCCCCAGCACCCACATCCATTAACTCCGTCCATTAGCTGGGCTCCCAGCGGGAGAGAAATGCTGGGAGCTGAGGCTTTGCCTCGGATTCGTCCTCGTGAAGTGTCAGAACGAAGCAAATCTGAGAGCTCGGGATTATTGTTATTATTTTAATAACTAACTCACTGCAGCTAATGGAGCTGATGGAACCCGTGGAAAGGAGGAGATCCAAGATAAGTCTTCCATGAGCTTGAAAACCAATAATTGCCCCAGCCAAGCTTTCTCTCTGCTGGATGTTCACCTGCTCCAGGTCCCTTTTGTCACTCAGATGATCCCTTTGCCCGCCCTGAACTGGGTCAGGTTTGGTTTCCAGTCCAAACACCTCTGAGGACCCCAAGGTTGGGTCAGTCTTTTGCCCCTTCAAGGCCCTAAAAAATCTCCCCTGCTGCTCTGGGCTTTGCCCCTTCCTTTATCTCCTGGGGGAGTTTCTCTCAGCCCCACTCGGCTTTTAGAAATCCCTCCTTCCACAGTAACTCAGTGAGCAAAGCAGTTTTAGGCTTATAATTCAAGGCATGTTTGGATAATCTCCAAGTCCTCTGGGCCTGATTCTCTTCCTATAATCACCTTGTGCAAGGGTGTGATGGCATCAACGTCACGAGAATGGGAATAGGTAAAACCCAAGATTATCTCCGTTAATCCGGGCTTCGCACAGATGTGGAAAGTTGGAAAAGAAAGCAGGAGTTTAATTCCTGCAGCCTCCAGCTCCTGAAATTTATCCTCAGTCACCCAGTTGCAGAACCAGGCGTTTTTTTCCTGACCTTTTGGGGAGAAAACTCCCCGTTCTTGGGCATTTGCTGTTTTGAGCAGGTGTTGGCCACACCTGAAAGGTGAAATCTCGGTGTTACTCAGGTGTTTTCCAAGCTCAAGAGGTTCCAGGCTTTCAGTCCTGCCAGGAACAACAAAAGTGGAGGAAAACCCACCCAGAAATTCAAAATCAGGGCCCGAACCCACTTCTTTGGAAGCAAATTTATCCCAACTGCACTTTTAACAGAAATACATTTTAAATCCATCTTCCAAATCCAAGAGGTTCCCTGAGAACTCCCCGTGGCACCAGGACCCTGATGCTCCACCCAGGGTGTGTTTTGTCCCATTCCAAGAGGAAAAAGCCTGAAAGGTGGCCTTGAACCCCAGCTGGTTGTTCTCCAGCTGCAAAGAGGAGCACAAGGTCAGAGTGACTCTCCCTTCAGGCCGCTCTACTTTCCCAAAAGCAGCTCCTGGAAAAGCCTGGAAAAGGCTGCTGAGAGGCTAAAATCCAACAAGTCCGTTCCTGAGCTCCAGTGAAGGGGATGAAGCAACTGGGAATGAGGCTCTTTGATGTGATGGGTGAACTGGGAAGGGCTCCTGTTGTGCCCAGTGGGTTTGCAGTGAGGCAACCGAGGAACGACTCCGAAAGGAGCAGCTGGGAATAAATTTAGGCAGGGAATTAGGAGAGGATTTTGGACAGGCAGCCCAGGGAGACTCAGGAACGGGCTGCAAAATCAGAAAATTGGGATCAAAATACGGCAGAGGCTTTGGGATTGGGGGAGGTTGGGGAGTTTATGGAAGAGGTTTTACAGCAGAGTTAACTCAGTGACTCAACCCCCCCCTTTCCCCGTGTCTCCTGGGAGCTGAGAAACTCCTCCAGTGGGAGAAGTTTAATAGGGAACTGTCTGGTCTCTGGGAAGCTCAGGAGCTGCATTGTAAGGAAAATATAAAACAAAGGGGATCGTGGAATCCTAGAATGGAATAAGAATAAGAATAAGAATAAGAATAAGAATAAGAATAAGAATAAGAATAAGAATAAGAATAAGAATAAGAATA
>JAWWES010000264.1:0-16614 GCA_035583135.1 Lophotriccus pileatus | reverse complement strand
TCAACCCCATCTGCAGGATAAGGAACTCATGCTGGAGCATAGCAGATGTAACTCTGTGGAAGTTTTTGCTGTCCTGTGGCCCATGCACAGGAGTCTTATGCCGGCGCAAGGAGGCCGGATTCTTGGAAACCCAGAAGGGGATCCATGCCGGTGCAGCTGAGGTGGACCTACGCCGGAGCAAGTCGGCTTGGGTAGGGAGCCATGTGTGGTCCCCAAGAGGGATCCATGTTGGTGCAGCTGCCTTTGTGATCCTAAGGACAGCAGAGAATGGAAGAACTGTTGTCCGAGGGGTAGACCCACATCAGAGAGGTCTATCAAGGGCTATTCCCGTGGGAAGGGACCCCACAGAAAACAGGGGTGGACTCAAAAGCCATTATTCCCTGTGACTATGTGGGGCAGATCCATGGAAAAGCAAGTGTCCCCTTGTTCCATGGGAGACCTTACAGGACCCTGGGTAATCCCCAGCCTTCGGCCTTAGCCCCGGAGGGAGGTAGGCCCAGCCCGGAGGTTGATACAGAGGAGAAAAGTGCCAGAGAGAAACTGGTCCAGGTGCAACAAGTCGGAGTTATTGTCTCAGAGATACAGGGAAGAAACAAGTGCTGCAGAGTGGCTTGGAGGAATCTGCTTCCCCTCCTGTACTAATACAAAGGGGGAAGGGGTATTTCTGTAAATACGTAGTGCTTTTACTTAATTAGAATTGTTGTAGATATAGTTGTTTATCACTCTTGTAAAAGAAAATAATTTAGTATACTTCATGAAAAATTAAATTCAAGCAATCTTCCTCTTTTATTTTTATGATACTCAATAATTTGAAATATTGTTCACTTGGACTTTTTCAATCTGCGCAACCAAATTAATTTGCATCACTTTACAAATGATTTTCTCTATTTTCCCCAATGTTGTCTGGTAATCTCCACTGGCACAACAAAGACACAACAACGAAGGCACAACAAAGTATGTATCTCTCTGATTTTACATGCATCCTTCAAGCAGCAAGCAACAATAAATAAGTCCACTTCCTGACAGATCATAGACCAATTGTTTTAAATAGTTTATACTAGGGCTAAAGAGGGGAACCTCTGTTATCTGTCTGTTATTTGCCAACCCAATTTAATCTTTCTGGCTCAGAAATTTCTAAATGTCATATAAAATCTTCTCTGCTCTATATTCAGTTATTGAGAAGAAAGTACAGATCAGAGATTACATCACACAGCAGTTGTGTCACACAGTACCTTCCAGCTTTTCACCGCTGAATCAAAATATTACTTTCTTTAAAGAGACAGTTAAGTAAATTAAGTGCTGTGATGAGACTACCACACCAGACTCTGGCCAAACTACTAGATAATTATCTTGGCTGTAAAAACTGCATGCACCTTATTTTCAATTTGTTGTTTCCTATCCACATACATGTAGGTCTTAAAGTCCCATTAGATTAAAAAGACCCAAATCACATATTTTCTTCCTGTATAGATATGTGGGAATCAAGTTTCATCTTGAAGTCCTTTAGAGTGATCCAGCTGGGTCCTTAATGGCACTTTTCTTTTTAGAAAAGAAGTCACATAGGGAGCTCATTTTTAACCGAGCGTGCAGTTATCTCTACAGCCCTTTCAAAGACAGAGCTTCTCCATGTCCAGTCTCTGTCTTTTTTGTCTTTTAACCTACATCTACAGCACATAAACCATAACCTATAGGGTGCAATCAAAAAATGTGTGTTTTGCTATGCTATTCAGGTCTTTTCATCCTTGTCTTGATTATGAGCCAAAGCTCACCTAACTTCCCAAGGGTTGATTTTATACTCCTACCAGAACACTGGTCAAAATATTTGCAAGAGCCCACTAAAAACAACCACAGATGCTCCTAAGTGTACTGTGTCTGGACTTTACACATATGGAAGGTCCTGTACTAATATTACTGCAGGAAGGACTGTCGCTTTGAATGTATATATGTAATGCAATAAGGCAGTAAGGGGAAGTATGTAGGGTCTCTTAGGAGATTAGCTGCCTTTGTTCAGTAAATAAAGAGGGGAAAAATTCACGTGACTTGCCAGCAAAGATATTAATCTAACTCAAGGTTGATTTAATTTGCACAATGAAATGATTTCAATAACTAAGTAGATCTACAGACACACACATTTTAATAACGAATAAATGAAGTATGCACATTTAGACCAAAACCTTTCTTTCCCCATTTTTGGATGATTCGATCATTTAGTTTGGCTAGAATAATCCTTTACCCTGCTTGTATTTAGTCCCATATTGTATGTAGAGGAGAAAGCGCATATCACAATGTTTCACAGCAAACACAAGTCCACCTCCATAAACTCTACAGAATTAAATGCAGAAATGACATGAACTAGTTTTATGAACTGCACTCTGCATTCCTTTACAGACAACGGATGTGGCATTACTTTGCCAGTGCAGGGATATGATGACACATTGACTCTTTGTTCTCAGTTTGATTACATGAAAATGTCAACTCTTAATTATAAGACCTTTCAATAGCTAAACAAACACATGCACAGAACACAAACAGGAAAGAAGCATAACGGAGATATCAAGTGTGATAAACTGGAGAGGCATTCATAAATTGTGTTTAAGTACCTTTTGTTTACTTTGTGTTCTGTTCAATGTGGAGTCTAATCCCAAAATGCCCAAACAGCTGATTTTATCCACCACTAACATTTCCAAATCTTTTTGAACAGAAGAGTTACCACACAGCTTCCACTGCAGGCAAACACCGCTCTAGGAAGATGGGGGATGAATTGCTAGACAGTATATAATGAACCAGGATGCGAATTCACAACCACACTGTATCTTGTGAAATCCAAATGCACGTAAAAACCTAAAGAGTCTCACATGCAGCATTTCACATTGTGGTTAAAAGAAAGCAGAGAGTAAGCTCTCCAGCAGGATTCTTTTAGATTAGCTTCCTCCACACACCCTAGTTGGGCAGGTCTACTTCCTGCAAATCCCCTGGCCTTATTGGGCCTTTTCTTCTTCAGTTCTTACAGAGCAAAAGAAATTGGTTCCAAGAGATTAGCCACTGCAGCACTGAGAAGAATATATGTAAAGTATTGAAACCAATAAATTGCTAAGATCTATACAACTACACATGTAAACACGGAGTGTGCAGGAATAGGCTTTGAAATGTAAAGCTGGAAATGTAGCTGGCCATTTTGAAACTGTCCTGGTGATGTAAAAAGACTGCAAAATATATCTGGAGAATAGCCCAGATTAAAAATTTCCAAATAGCTCCATGCTACCTCTTTTTTAGTGAAGAGTGTGTGTGTGCCAGGAAAGAGAGAACAAAGGAAGAGCTGAAATGCACTGTGTTTTCTCTTCATTCCTGTGGGATGAACCACTGGTTTCTGGTACACATAAAGGTGAAGAGCTACCTGTCCTTCAGCAACCAGAGATGTTCCTGGATGTGTCAGGAATAAAAAGTGCAACATGGAGTTGAAAAACATTGATTTTTGTCTCTTTTTAGTAATCTGATTAAAATTAAACTTAGTTGTTGCTAAATGGCTTCCCTCTATCAAATTCTAAAGCACTAAAAATTTTAAAAAAACCCCAAACATCACATCTCCTCATGAATCTCTGAGCAGTTCTGTTTATAGTCTACAGCTGCTTTTCCAAATACATTTAATGAGTACCCCTTTTCAGTGTACTGGAAACTTTGCTTCTCCCTTAGTGGTGCAATTTAACATCACTTGGCTAAGAACCTTTCACCACTGTAAAGCTATTGTGAGAAGTGATCAGTGGTGATAAAGTGAAATTTGAAATATTGGCCATGCTGGTGTTTCCATCCAGAGCTCTAGGGGATGATAATTAAGATTTTCAAAAGGCTGTGCTTAAAGTTAATCAGATAATGACTATACAGGTAACATTTAAACAACATTTGCCACAGTGTAAATAGTTACCACAGACCAAAAGTTGTTAGCTGCTCAGGAATTTTGAAAATCATCCATTATCTTGGTCTTCATTAGGGACTTATTAGCCTCATGTTATGTAAAAGCTTTTCAAAATTTTTGGCTTATGACTGCTGGTTTACTATCCTAAAAAAACTAAAATCAGGTTATGAAGACAACTGAGTCAGGCAATGAGAAGTTAATTTAATGGCCAGACAGAAAAACTTTCCTAAACAGTTGAGATTGGATATCAGAATATGACAGTGCTAAAGTAGAGTAGAAATAAAGAACTAAAATTCTCATTCAATTTTAACAGCAGCAGTTCAGTGAGACTGATCTGTGTGTTACGATTTTTTAGACAGAAAATCATCTGAGCAGCACTTTCATTTTGTCATATTTTTAAATGAGTAGGTTCATTTTTGTCCAATGTAAAACATATAAAGCCAATTATGTTTGGCCTACGCACTAACTGGAACAGGAAGGAAACTGGACAACTCTGTGATCATACATTAGAATTCCGCCTGTGCCCTGGTTTGCTCAAAGTCGTGATGGAAATAGTCCTATTAAGTCTGTAAGCTGCAGGAGTGACTGGACACCCTGACCTCCTAAGAAGGCACATTTATCTGGAACAGGTGAACTACACAAAGGCTTCTTTCCAATCTGATTAACAAGCCAAATTTCAATCAAGAGGAAGACAAAGTTAATTTATTTCCTAAAAGCTGGTACAGTGCTGTGTTCTGCGTTTAAAATGAGAATAGCACTGATAATGCACTGATGTTTTAGTCGTTGCTAACCAGTGCATAAAAACTAACTACTTTAAGTCAAGGACTTTAGAGTTTCCCATGATCTGCCAGCAAGCAGGTGCACAAGAAGCTGAGAGGAAGCATGGCCACAACAGATAAAAGAAAATAGCCAAAGGGGTATTCCGTAACATAGAATGTCATGTCCAGTATAATAACTGGGGGTAGATAGCTGGGAAGTGATGATGGGAGTCAGAGTCTGGCATCTGTCAGTGGGTGGCAAACAACTGTATTATGCGTCACATGTTTTTCTTGTGTTTTATTCCTCTCTCTCTTTTTTTATCTCCGTTTTCATTACTACTATTATTATTATCACTATGATTGTATTTTACTTTATTTCGATTATTAAACTGTTCTTATTTCAATCCACAGGTTTTACCTTTTTCTGCTTCTCCTCCCCATTTCACTGGATGGGGCCTGGTACTTATTTGTCAGCTGGGGTTAAACTACAACGATTATAAAGTAAGTTTATTGGTAATGTCATTGTAATCCTAAATATATTTCATAGCACAATTCTTATAATTAGTTCTTATTTATCAGGAAGCAGGAATCAACTAGATTTGCCACTTTCAATATTACGACCTGCCATCCAATCACAGTGTTAACTTAGATTTAGTGATAAATGATTTCCAATAAATCAGTAGTATTCATCTCTCTAAACTGTTTTAATCTAAATTATTTGCTTAAATGACATTTCACCTTTGAATATTTTTATTAAAGGGTTTCCATCTTCTTTGATGTGGGATTCCAAAGGAGGGACTATATTCACTATTCACACATTTTTGTCCGTGTATAATTTACCTATTTCAAAATAGTTTTTAAAGTTTGAATTTTCAGTAAATCAAAAAGCAAGTATATGCTTATCTTTCATAATCTCTTATATAGCAAATATAAGTAAGCATGTACTCCCCTGAGCATCTTTTAAAGCACTGCTCTCAGTCTCCATTTCTTTCAAAGAGCTGATACTGAAATATGTGAATGAAACTGAACCGTGCAGTGGTAATTAAAGGAGGAAAATGAGAAAAACATGCCTGTAACCCCAAAAATTCTTGTAGGAGCACAGTTCATGAACGGACAAATGCCAGGTCTGAGCACTCTACCCATACACACAAGAGCACCATGCAACCTACCAGTGGTAAAGAGCTGTGAATTTCTTTCTCTCATAAAGTGCAAATTTTTAGTTATGTAAAAAATTACAAATGCCCCTTTTTCTTATGGGTAGGCTAATAAATACAAAGCAAAGCAAAAGAACATGAAAATAAATTCCAGGTCCCTCTACAGTCAGTATAGGCTTATTAAATATGGGCCCTATATGAGTCATGAAAGTCACAGGCAAAACTCTTACAGCAGAGTAACTCTGGGCAGCTCTAACTTGTGTTGAAGATCTGTCTGATAAATCTATATTCAACATTCAAGAACACAGATGGAGACACCATAATTTCATTCCATTGTGGCACATGGGGTTTTGTGCAGTTTTGTATCTTCTTCCTTGAAAACTATGACTAGTAAAGATTTGGCTCTCTTTAAAGCACTGACTCTTGGTAACCTGTCAGATGGCACAGGGATCTGTCCAGTATGATGTAGATCTAAATGGCCAACATCTCTTTCTATTATTTGAGGCAACACATGCAACTGCAAGAAAGAGGGCATTTTACCCTCTATCCTCATGAAATTTTCCTGGAAATCAGGAATAAGTTCAGAATAAAAGTGAACCATGTGTCTTAAATGGCAAATACCAGCAACATAAAAATGAAGACTGCATTGATAACTGAAATTAAGAACAATGCTCTTACCAACTCTGCCTTCACACTAAAGCCAATGTTTCAGCTGTAAGTAAAAGGTGGAAAACAGCAAGCACTCTTCAGATCTCACAGACCCCAAATAAAGGTGACAGTCATACCTGGAGTCTTGAAATTTCTCAGCTGAGATGGAGTGTCACAGATTTCCAAGATCCAGTCACCTGCTGCTTTTTCACTCCAGCAGTGAGTAGTCATAAACTCCCAGTTTTTGAATCCTTCCATGGAATGATCAAATAGCCTAAAACAAATCAGGACATTATTTCAAGGGAAACTTCTTTTCTGGGAACCTATGCCTCCAAGGATGCATACACTTGAATAATACCCTAATCAGCTAGTTCATTCATCTGTGCCTTTACATTATTCATGATGGTTTTCTCACATGTACTGCAAGTACATTCAAGAGTAGAATGTAGAAAGAGTGGAAGAAAATCTTTACATGCCATCATTTTTTGTGACGTAAAAGAGAATTCATTGCAAAAAATCATAATTGCTAATACTCTTTAATAGGGTTCAAGGGTCTTGGGAAAACAGAGAATTTGCACTTTTATTCAGTGTTCACAGTACATCACTTGGTACCCCAAAAGTACTGGAGAAGTGCACTCTAATCAAGACTGTTGCCTCCAATAAAATTGCACAGCTCAGGTTTTAAAAATACATATGTATCTATACATTCACATATATGTATTTTTATGTATTTGTGTGTGTGTGTATATATATATACACACAGATATGTATGTATATCTACTTATATATGCATGTATATACATACATATGTATTATATTTATCACTATTTTAATTTGGTCTTTCTCTGTGAAAATTCCTCCCTCCATTACAGCACTGGGCAATCACCAAGATGTCTACAGTAGAAAATCCAATCGATTTAAAACGCCTTTCCCAAAAATAGAGAAAAATCTAGCATTAGACTAAATTAATATTATGACATTTACTGTTATTTTCTAAGCTAATTTCAAGCTTTATTCTCAAAAGGTAGTGAAGTTCAGCATGCATTGGAAAAACAGGATACTTCTGTAGGAACTTTTGTAGCTTCTGATGAAAACCATCACATAGAACAGGAATAAAACACCATAGTTCTTGCTGGGAGCTTTGGTCAGTCAGAGGCATGGGTGAGGTACTGCATGTCCACACTTACTGCCAAAGAAACCATATGGACCTGCATGCCTGATGCACTTTAAAGGGCTCAGACAAAAGCTGATTTTCATGCTCTCATTTCAAACACAGAAACATAGCATTATAGAGTTGGAAGGGATCTACAAGGATCCTCAAAGTTCAACTCCTGGCCCCACACAGGACAGCCGCAAAAATCACACCATGTGCCTGAGAGCACTGTCCAAAAATTCTTGAACTCTGGCAGGCTTAGTCCCATGACCACTTCCCTGAGTAGCCTGTTGCAGTGCCCAACCATCCCCTGGATGAAGAACCTTTTCCTAATATGCAACTTAACTCCCCAGACAGCTTCATGCTATTCCCTTGGGTCCCGTCACTGGTCACCAGAGAGGAGATCGATGCCTGCCTCTCCGCTTCTCCTGGTAAGGAAGATGTAGGCTGCTATAGGTCTACCCTCATTCTCTTCTCCAGACTGAACAAGCCATGTGATCTCAGTTCCTCCTCATATGGCCTTCCCCCTAGACTCTTCACCATTTTTGTAGCTCTCCTTTGGACACTCTCCTACAGTTTTGTACCCTTCTTATATTGTGGTGCCCAAAACCACACACAGTACTCAAGGTGGGAATATACCAGTGCATTGTTGAGTGGGGCAATTACCTCCCTTGACTGACCTGATGCACCCCAGGACATGGCTGGCCCTCCTGGCTGCCAGGGCACACTGGTAACTGATATTCAACTCACCATTTGTGCTTTTTCCATTTTAAATGAATGCCTATAATAGCAGTTTAATATATTACATCTTATAAAATTAAATTAAAATATATATTTAGAATTAGGCTTAATATTCACTGATAATTGTGTGAGAATTTCTTCTTTTACAATTCTGTGCCTCTGTATGTGTGCCTATGTGTGTATACATAGATATATTCTGGTAGCAGAATGGGCCTGTTTCATGTCACTGTTAAATCAGTTCTCCGAATACAGCAAAATCTCACAAACACATGGCACTTAGTGATTACTGAAAAGGTAGAAATTATTACACAGTTATTACCCAGAATCTGCATGCGAGTGTGTTCGTTTGACATCACTACAGAGATTATTTCCAACTGTTAGTCAAACTGTCATCTGTTGTCATATTGTTGTTGTCTAATAACTAATGTATTACTTTCTAAACACACTGTCAGCGCAACAAGGCAGCAATATTTCTCTTTGCCACTGAGGTAACTAGATTACCCAATTCACTATTCCCTCTTGGCTCACGGGTCGAGCACAGAGGGTAATAGTGAATGGGATAACATCAGACTGATGACCTGGGGTTTTTCAGGGCTCCATCTTAGGCCCTGTGCTCTTCAATATCTTCATAAATGACTTGGACGCAGGACGGGAAGGGATGCTAAGTAAGTCTGCAGGTGATGCAAAACTTGGACGAGCTGTTGACTCCCTTTAAGGCAGGAAGGCCTGGCAAGAGAGACCCCAACAAATGATAGGACTGGGCAATCACAAACTATATGAAGTTCAACATGGGGAAGTGGCAGATTCTGCACCTGGGATGGGACAACCCCAGACGTACACATAGACTGCAGAATGAGATCACCAGCCGGCCAAGGGAGGTGATTGTCCTGCTCTGCTCTGCTCTGCACTGGTGAGGCCTTACCTTGAATATTGTGGCAATTTTGGGCACCCCAATATAAGAAAGATATTAAGCTCCTAGAGAGTGTCCAAAGGAGAGTAATGAAGATGGTGAAGGGCCTTGAGAAGAAGCTGTATGAGGCGTCGCTGAGGGCACTTGGTGTGTTCAGCTGGGAAGAGACTGAGGGGAGACCCCACTGCAGTTTACAACTTCCTTATGAGGGGAAGAGGAGGGACAGGCACTGATCTCTTCTCTGTGGCAACCAGTGACAGGACTCAAGGGAATGGCCTGAAGTTAAGTCAGTAGGGATTTAGATTGCATATTAGAAAAAGGTTCTTCACCCAGAGGGTGGTGAACAGGCTCCCCAGGGAAGCAGTCACAGAACCAAGACTGACAGAGTTCAGGAAGCATCGGATAATACCCTCAGGCACATGGTGTGACTCTTGGGGATGGTCCTGCGCAGGGACAGGAGTTAGACTCAACGATCCTTGTGGGTCACTCCCAACTCAGCATATTCTGTGATTCTGTGGTTCTGTAAATTATATAGTATTATATAATTACTATGCAATTACACTGTAAATTTTGTATCCTCTGGGCTTCTTATTTACATACACTGAAATGCAAGTTGCTGTTTATTTTTACTCTAATTAGCCTAATATTTTGCATAATAGTTTTTGTTAGAGTATGTTTGTCTTGTTTTGAAATTTTAAATTGTTGTCAGATTTTCATTTTAATAATGCATCATTCTTTTAAACAATTTCAGGAGGAAGAGACAAAAATCCAGTATCTTGTGTTTATAAAAACATCTTTACCTAAAATATGCTATGACTGGAACTGCAATTCCATCCATGGAAATGGTGAAAATCTGGTAATAGAATTTCAGAGAAAACTGACTAGCTTTTTAAAAGAATACTGCTTTGGGAAAGATTTGAATTTTATAAGGTAAAGTCTAAATTTGAATCTTTGAATATATGAACTGCGTTTCTGAAAATGAGTCAAAAAGCTACAGACAGATCAAAAGAACAATCAAAAACAAAGTAGAAATATACTGACTCTGAGGCTGTCTGTATGCGCATGCTGGACATACACAATGGTCCAAGTACTTCTGAGTTGCTTTGCTTATGCACTTAACTTTCAAATCAAAGAACCGCTGAGGCAATACAAGGATTGCATTTTAAGTGGTGTTAAATAAGTGAATTAAATGATCAGATGTTCAGGTGTACTTTCCTTATCCAGAAAGAAATACATGTGGAATAGGACCTTTTAAGGAGCATGGAACCAGTCCAGATGTCAATTTTGTTATCTGTCCGGTTAATGCTGTATATGCATGTATTCTTCCCAAGAATGCTGACGCAGTGGAAGGATTGAAAAGAAGGTTTATTTCAGATGCAAGGACCACTTTCTACGATGCGGAGCATTGGGCCTTCAGGGGCAAAAGGTGCCTGCCCCCTCAGGGTCCCTTTTATCCTCTCTGTTTCTCCCCTGCCTTCCCAAGACTTCTGTGCGTGTCTGTTAGGGCTATGTCTCTCATGTATCAGGGAGAGAGGCTGACAACCTCTCTTGCTATGTGAGGGGAGAAAGCATTGAATCTGCCTTTGAGAAAGTCACCATTTAGGCAGAAAGCGTTCCTCGCGAAAACTGAATTCCTAACTTTCCGTTACAAATTCTTCAAAAATTGTACCTGTCCCTACAGATGGCACGTCAAAATTCATATCAAGGACATACTTATCATGTAGGTTATCATGGATTAGTAAATTATTAGTACATGGTCTGATTAATTGTTAATTGACTGTTACAGATTATTAGAGATTAACTAGTTAAACAATATTATTAGAATAATCTGATAGTTTTTATGACCATGATTATCTGCAAAACCTATACTCATGCACAAACCATGCTTTTAAAGATCAAAGTGATTAACAGCATTCGAATTTTAAAAACTTACTTGTTAACACAACCACAACAAAATGCCAGTTCTGTTATTCAGTTTCTCAAGGGATCTTTCTCAGTAACAGAACACTCAAGTGAGGGTGGATGTGACTGCTTGATTGACTATACTCAGAGAAACTAATTACAGGCTGCTGGTTACAATCAATAGCATTACATTTTTAAAGAAATCACTCTTCTCTCTATGGGAAGTTTTATGCCATACTTATCACATGCCATATGTAGGTCTACATAATAATGTATGTTACACAGTATAGAATGAAACCAAATACAAGAGTCTTCCACTGTCACCACTGCAGCCTAAAAATTGCATAACCATTAAGAATATAATTTAAAGCAGAAATATTAATCTGTAATCAAATTTTAGACCCAGAGGAAGTCAATCAGCCACCTTCTTGCAATTTCACAAGTGCACAAGCGGGGATATAAAGCTACTCTCTACTAGTGCTAAAAAACTCAAAGAAGAAGTGTGTCAGCTTTTTAGCAACAAATCTTTAAATTCTTAAACGCTCAGAAGAATTTGTTTTAAATTTTATGTTATAAAATGCAGTGAAGGTACAGACATAAATGGAGCTTTTTCTTTATTATCAAGATGATTTTTTTCACCTGTGAAGGTGCAGCTGCACCAGACTGACAGCTATGCTTGTATACTCAACTCAGAGCTAAAGGCCCTGCAGTGGCTGGTGACTGTGCCTACAGTGGAATAGCTGGCAAGAGACAAGTATTTTATTCTCTGTAGCAGTGGTCTTTGTTATGATGCGCTCCAGCCCACTAAACTGTCAGCCTGACAGGCAAGTGGTGTCTGGCCACTAGTCTGCTTGGCCACAACACTTCAAGTGTGCCTGCAGTTTGGAGACTACAGAGTGCCTTCCTAAGCTGCATACCTGAAAATGCTTTGGTCAACTGTTCTCCTTAAAGCAGCTTTTCTCCACAGGGCTAAACCACTAGCTACCTGTGAGATATAGCCCCTGATAAATTGCACACAGCTCAAACTGACTAAAAAAAAGCTTCAGACAGACCCTACTGCCCACCTGCAGTGAAGTATTTGGAAAAAACCCCAAACATCAGAGAACACACTAGGCATTCCAGAAGCTTTCTCACCTACATATGAAAGATCACTTAAAACTTCCAGATGTGAATCTAAAGAAGATGTATTCAAATATATGCATACATACATTTTTCTTTTTTTTTTTTACATGTCCATTTTACATCTGGCTATGACAGTTAATTTTATGAACCAATGGAGATCTCTAAGCTATCACGATAAAGCGGTTTGGAGAATAGTAATGTGAACACTTGGCTAAAATGCCTGCCAGCCTGAAGTAGTGGGTAGTACAGCAACCACCATCTTTAAATGTTGAGTGCTTATCCCCAGGGACCGCACACAGCTGCATTAAATGATCCATCATTATATTCAGATATGCCAGGATCCACATACCCTCCTGGGTCAGCCAGCCCCTTGGTAGTGGGATATTTGTTCATCAACACCACTCACACGCCAAAAAGAAAGAAAAATGAAAAAAAAAGATAGAGTCAACGTGAATGAAATGAAACATAGCAAGTATGAGTTGGGGGAAATAGTTTTTCAAGAACTGATTCACCCTGTAGACACAGTACAAGCACAGAGTTGTTTGATCATTGTGGACTTAACATCAACACTTCAGAGATCTTTTCAGTTACTGTATAACAGGGACACTCAGCATGAAGGCTGGCCCTATACTTTTCATCAGATTTGGATACACAAAATGTAATCTTGTTTTTGTTTAATATTAGAGTATTGCAATAAAGATGTGCACCTAAAACAAAAGGTTTCTTCTGATTGCCAAGACTTTTTACGAAGCAACCTAGTGAGTAAGATTAGATAAGAATACCTTGTTTTTGGTCAAGAGTTTCCTGCAGAGGAGGGTATTATTAAAATTTACTGATTGTCTAAGGTTTCATGATAGGAAAAAGACTGTCATGAAAATACTTCCCCTTGTTAGTGAACAGAAGTATTATTAATGTCAGGGCCACATAAGCATAGGAAGCTAGTGGCCTGGAAAGTTGCCACCACGTGGCTGAGATATTTCAGTTATGCAGTTCAAGTGGCAACAGCTGCTTTAAATTTAAAGGGCAAGAATTAAATAAGCCATGACCTCAGTGGGAGACAAACGAGTCCTAAGTTTGCTTCTTCTATCCCCTCTGTGTTTAGCCTCCCCTCCATAGCCTCCCTGTACTGAATGTTTGTTAGAACTGATCTTGGTATGTCTCAAAAAACACTCAGAAACCCACGCTGCCAAATCCCATGGCCAATTGTTTTCAAAAAGGGGATACTGTTCCCCATTAGTCTTAACTGTAGCCTCATCCTCACACCAGCCAGCACTTTCCTAGTCTTTATTTTCCTCTGCTGCAGTACATCCAATGTAATCATGTTTAGTACTTTCGAAACAACAAAGCAGATGTTCCTTGTAATTTAGTTTTTGAAGAATGCACATAAAGCTCAAGCCAGTGACAATGTAATCCACCAAATGACTGCAAAGGAATCCATACTGACTCTGACTAACAAGTTTTCTTACTGAAGTCATTTTAGGGGATGCCAACATTAGGGAGAAAATATGCAGAAAAAAGGCCAGATATTGCCTTGAGGGACCTACTTGTCAATGCACTAGAATCTACACACAACGAGTTTTCATCCGGAGTTGGTGAAGAAGAAGTGCACATGTAAAATATACCTTTTGCACTTAAAGACATTTTACCAGCAAACTGTTTCAAATTGAACCCAGATGATTAACAGTAAAGCAATGAGGTTTTCTCTGGGTTCAGTAAAAACAGCTGGTATTGCTGCTATTAATCATGTACATGAGTATTAAAAAGTCTTGTACGTCTGAGAAAAGCATCTAAGTCAGGTAGCAGCAATGTACAAGAGCCTCTGGGACCTTTGCCTATGGAAAAAACCCCAGACTGCTTGCTGCCAACGTATTTCTCCATGCATGCTTATACCTGAATGCATTTATTCTGATTTTTAATACTTTAAGAATCAAGCACCTCATAACTAATTTTTCGTATTAGTGAACAACAACATTCCTACTTCAAGTTTTATTCTATAAAATGATGCTAGAACATATAGTCAACAACATTCAGCATACTACTAATTTCAAGACTTTTAAGCCATATGACTTCTCACAGCCAGACCAAATAAAATAAGCCTTGAAATACCATTTTGGAAAGTACTGTATTCATATCCATCCCTTTATGCTAAGAAAGGGCTTGTGAAGGCCCTAAGTATTTCAAATCTAGAATTTGCAATATACATTTATCCCCAATATTAGTAGCCCACAGTTGTTTGCTTCAGCAAAATGTGATGACTAGTCAGTATATCTCTGAAGTTCCCATGGGAAGGGAATTTCTGGTGTAACTCTACAACCTCTGTCATGAATAATCTGGTTTTTGGGAAGTAGCAAAAAATGGTAAGGCCTTTCAGTTTTCTTTGTTTTCTGGTTAGTCTCGTGATACTATGGTATAAAAAACCAGCTGAACTTCCCCTTACTTAATATATACTTTTGCATTCTCTCTCTCTATGACAGGTATGAAAAGTAATTACTTTCTATGGTGCAGGGGTTACAGAGAGACTGACTGAATCAAATTTTGTACCTATTTCACATAACAGTCATCACCAGAGGTGAACTGTGAATACTGGAATGTTTATCCCACTTGCTGTGGGTGAGCTGCAACACATGAAAGCCTAGAGCCAAAAGTTAGCTGTGTTAAGACCACTGGGTTTACACAAGATTGTTTTGTTTGGATACCTAGTTGGAGGACTTTCGATTTTTTTCACTTTGGACAAAGGCAGAACAACCGCATAAAAATTGTAAAGAAAACTAAAAAAGGATTTCTTCAAACAGAAAAACAAAAGCCTGTTTCATAACTAACAAGAGAAGCCTGCTGCTGCACTGGTTAGCAGAGGACAAATTCTTTGTTCAGTGCAGTAGAGTAGCAGGGAGATACACAGCTGTGTGTGCCTATGTGCTTTTGTCAGCAAGGCTCTGACAGCACAGGGAGTATTCTAGAGGATCCTAAAATTCCAGGAAAACTTTCTGTCCATTTGACGAATTAATGTCTACAGCTTAAAGAGTATTTTCAATACACCTCTTCTTTTAAGTCAACATAATCTCTAATGAAAATTGACATTCACACTTCAATCAGAACCAAGTCCATCTGACTGTCTCCAAAACAAGTCCTTTTTTTTCAAGAGGAAAGGTAAGTCCTTCTACCACTGAGGTACAGGAGGACACACAAGTCTCCAGAGCTGGATAGTCCGCATTTCTAGCTGGGGAAGGATGGATGAAAAGCAGTCTTGAAAAAAGGCCATTCCCAGCTCATTAGAAGTCCTGGAGAGTAAGACTAGGGATATAAACTTTTGAGAAGACTTAGGCATGATGGCAGAAGAGCTCTCACAACATAGGTTTGATATATGGCAGCTTTTGCAATTTCTGAGACATGTAACATCAGCTAACATCAACTTTTATGGGGGAGCCAAGCTTTGTGTCCAGCAGAATGGCAGTCATCTAAATCTGCTAGCCACTAAAGAAAAAAAGATTGATTCCCTATCATACTGTGGTCCCACTGGGAAGAATACTTCTAGCCACATGGAGAAGTACAGAACCATTTCTTAGTGTAAATTTAACTTATTTGCACATTTGGAAGTGGGGTAAAGCTTGAGAAGGTTTCTGATGTGTCTTAATGCCTTAACAATCTTTGGTAGGAGGTGGTGGTGTTGATCATGGATTTAGCGAGATTTATCTGGCCAAGTCTGTCAATGTTTCTTCCAAGAAAATGTCAGTGTTGTCCTATTATGAACTTTTCATGGGTTGAGTATATTTACTTTGAAAAAAAGAACACATAAATTGGTAACACCAGGAAATTAAAGAAAATAGCAGTAAAGAAGTACTATTCTCTCTCATTTTTATTACTAGCAAAAAAATGTAAAAGGAGAAAAATGAAAAATAAGTGGCTATAGTATATAGAAACACTTCTGTTCAGCTTCCTTATGAACACTGAGCCTGTTTTCTTCACATTTCCAGCTATCTAACAACTTGTGAACCATACAAGACTATCAAAATTCACTAATATTTATTTTGGAGATTATGTCCTTCAACAGTTTTACAGACTAGTCTTCCACTGAGATCATAATTTTTGAGTTCATTTGTACGTCACTCTGCTCATCTCTCTCAGAAAAAATAATGAGCCTGTGTCTGCCAGCAACCCTGCTGTAATGACTTATCTATTCTTTGCTGACACGGACATCTCAATCCAGGCTCTGCATGCTGACTGTACTGTGTTGTCATACTATACCTGTTGGCCAAGAGCTGTGACCTAGTTCCAGATGGAGAGGTTAGGTAAATTGCCAAGTCTCCACGCCGAGGGTG
>JAWWES010000263.1:0-16728 GCA_035583135.1 Lophotriccus pileatus | reverse complement strand
ATGTCTGGATCGGGGGGGCTTCAGTGTTGCCTCTGCCCCCGGCCCAGGACCAGGGGAAGAGAGAGGCCTGCCTACCCCCCACCTTGGGGGCCTTGCTGCCTCTCCCTCACATGGCTCCTAATTTCCAACTGTGCAACGAGCCTTCTCTTCCGATTTCTTAAAGATGTAATTGGCAAAAGGCATTACTAAAGCTTCTGATTGGGTCTGTTCTGGAAATTTACCTGGACAAACCAATTACAGTCCCCCAGGAAGGGGGGAACCCTTGCTAACCCACGACAGTGCTACAGGAAACTTTAAAACTCATTTTACTGTTCTTTTAATAATTAAGCCAGAAGAAAGTTTGGTTTATTTTGAACTTGCTTTGGGTATATTTATTTTGATATTTGTCTTGATGCTCGATCATGGACTTGAAGTGTGTACAGCCAGACCTTGACACTTACCACCAGCATGCCTTGTGTGATGGGGAGGGACCACCTCTAGAGGCTGCAAGCTGCTGAGGCAGTAGACAGGCATGCCAATTAGTGTCAATTGTTGCCATCTTTCCCTGATATGGACACCTGTCCATTGGGAGCCAGCCTGAAACCGCCGAACTAATTTGACAGAAACCAATGAATAGGCACCAGCTGACAATAGTCTTCAGTTACATACTGGTTATCTGAACCAGCCAGAAAAGGACATGCATTAGGCCTTGCTGGCAACGGTGAAGCACACATGAAACACATGTATTGTAATGGAGGTAACAACAGATGTTCAGGTGATGATATGAGGCAGCTCTGGAGGTCAGTGGTTGTCCCCAGGTGAAGCACCGCTGACCTACCCCATGGTGAGAGTCCTATCTACCTCCAGTTGGCTTTACACTTTATCAGCCAGATCTCACCTAGGTTTTAATAATTTAATCTGGGTCTCCAGTGGAAAGCTACAATCACTCCATTGTCACTGAGTCAATTAGCAGGTTTTAAAATCACCAGATCGAAAACCTGGTAAACTGCTTTAGCAGGAGATTGGGAGAGACTCGAGGGGTGGCCAGAAAGATCTGGCTTTGTCTGGCAGGCTTTTTCTCTCCTTCAGAGCCATCACAGGACAGACCTGGTAGCCAGAGGCCTAACTCTTGTAAGTGTTATGGCTTAGATGGAGAATCAGCTTTCCCTTGTCAAAAAAATTTACAGTTGAAAGATAAAACAGCTGTTCCTTAGAGGCACAGTATCTGGTAGTAGATGGCTCCTCTGCAATGCTTATAACTAAAATTGAGTTTATTTAATCCCCCTTATTTAGCATGATCCTTCCCCTGTATATCCAAAGAAGTGAAGCAGTTACTGTAACCAATCATGAACATGCATCCAAAGGCTCTCAAGTTCATTACCATGTACTTAAAAATGCATAAGCACTTGACTTCACATACACTACACCAGTGCAGCTGAAAAGATTTAACTGAAGCTTTTCTCCACTTCTTCCAATTCTTATTAAACCAATGCATCTTGGTGTACAGGTGAAACCAATGATGTCCTGTAGCTTGGAAGAAAGTCAACGTTTGAATTGAATTGAAGTGCCTGAAGTCAGGCACTGACTGTGTTTTCATCCCTCCAGAATTAGTTAGTCAGCTTCTTCAACTCAGCTTTGCCAGACATTTGAGTTTTACCTGGTGTGTTTTCTGGGTAGTTCCCAGCTTTATGGGTTGCAGTACAACAGGGATCCTTAAAGAATAGCATATTCTTGTAAGGATACTAATACATTGACAAACTGATATTTCATCCTTCATCCATTCTCAAATTCACTCTGAAATAACCAACAGGAAAAAAATATCAATATTATCACAAGGAACATCCCTCTGAGTCCCAAGAAGTTTGAAACACCAGCTGTGTTGTGCATTGGGCTTTGCTTGCAAGAGAAGGTTTAGGCAGGACTGTGACTCCGGTCCAAGAAACTGCAGAGAGCAATGGGAGTGGACCCAAATAAATCTGGTCCCAGTACTCTTTGTCTTGTGTTTGCTGGGAAATTAAGGCAAGAGCAAGCAGTGCTAAATGACCATGAAATAGCAGCACAACAACAGCAAAAAGCATCAGTGTAGTACTGTGAGGTTATTTGCATAATGAATTTTCCACCACTTTGTATGCATGTGTGTGAAGGTACAAATATAATAAAGGCATTGCAACCTTATTTACCTAGAGTAGGTGTGGGTGTTATTGTAGTGTCAGCATCTGTATTTCCAAATTAATTACAAGGCCATACTAGCAAAAAACAAAACCCTACAAGTAGACTTCTGAGTCTGATTTGCTGATTTGACGTTGCAATAATCAATTTTTATAAAATCAGTTTAGTTAGGAGTAAAATTTTCTGAAACCCCTAAACAGCTTTATGGGAGAAGTAAAATCTTTTATTGACTCAATTGAGAGGATAAAAAAAAAGAGAAGTTTTCAAGTTTGTGAACATTTCTTGACAGTCCAGCCTCAGAATAGATATGAACTCTTCCTGTAAACTTTGTTGAATTGAGACGATGATGACCACAACAAAATTATAATAAAAGTGACTTGGAGAATTTCAGCATTTTATTTTTATGGGCTTAGAATCAGGCTCTCCATTTCTTGATCGACATGACCATGTACATTTTTGTTTAGGGCATTTAGGATTTATAGTGGTTGTGTATTGGAACTAAACTGGTTTCAAGGCTGTGTTGCTCTTCTGGTTCTTCCTATTTTCTATTTATTTTTTGTATGCCATTTTGTCCTGAAAAACCTTATTTTTCAATGGCTTTTTTACATTTTGTAGACCTAAATCTTCTACTGATAAAATCAGTGATACCTACACCACTGGAGGTTGAAGTACAACAACTTGCTTGGACAAAATACATCAAGCAAAGGTTCTTCTTATGATTTTAAAGGCTGGTCGATGCATCATTTGCTTTAACAGATTGACTTGCCTCCTCACTGATTTACATTCCTGTACTTCTTAAATAAGGAGTAAACACCATAATGTATCACAAATTCTTCACATGAGATCACTCATGAATAAAGGAAGTGTGTAACTGTGGCAATATCACAAAAATAATTTTTAGCCTTTTGTGAATGAATGACAGGGAAAATTTCTGTATCCAGTAGTTAAATATGGTTCTGATGGTCTAACACACTGGTATAAGTTATATCAGAGGTCAAGTTTCTAATTTCC
The DNA here is from genome assembly GCA_035583135.1 of Lophotriccus pileatus. Classification (NCBI taxonomy): domain Eukaryota; kingdom Metazoa; phylum Chordata; class Aves; order Passeriformes; family Tyrannidae; genus Lophotriccus; species Lophotriccus pileatus. The sequence goes on along the minus strand of JAWWES010000263.1, from coordinate 13,569 downwards.
TCTCCCTTTTTCGATCACAAAGTCTACATCTCACCTTACTGATTAATTTAATTTTTGCTATAGCCTGCTAAGGCTGTAACCAGATCATACTTACATATTGTTGGAGGAATGTTAATTAATTAATGGTAGTAAAAATCAACCTTCTGAAACTCAAACTGCAATTAGTCTGGATTGCAACATATTTTGCAGCTGTAATAAATGCATTTTGTGTTCAAAAGTAGACATTTTAATTACGTTATCTGATTCTTTAGATAAATAGAAATAATTTTCAGACATAAAAGACTTGCTGGAATAATTTAATTTTACCTTTCAAAAATACAGAGTCAAACCAAGCACTTTACAAAGGAGAAATTTTGATAATATTTTGTTCTTGCAGATTAAAAAAGAAAAAAAAAAGAAACCGGGAGGTGAATAAAGAGAGAGAGAAGAGACGAAGGGAGTAGGAACGACTTGCTGTTCTAAATACTCTTTGGTGTAACTTTTAATCTAGAATGAGAATTAGTTGATGGATTTACATAGTAATTAGCTAAATATATAATCAAGACAACAAATTTATTGGGAAATCTAAGAATCCAAGAGTGTCTCTTAACACTGTATAGTCAAGTAGTGTGCAACTGTCTTGCTTTACCGTAACAGTTTTAGAAGCGCCTAATAAGGAAATATAAGAAAGCTATCATTGTGTTAATAGCTAAGTTAATGTAAAAATAAAGTAATATTTATCCTGTAGGAGTAGCAACTGTGTTGTACTGTTAAATTCAGTGGCCTATGATGTTCTTAGCAATGAACACAACCAGCTCAACCTGATAAGAACAGGCAGCTTGCAGTACCTCAACATAGGCTCAAAATGAACTTATTTTTAACAGTTGCATAATTTACCATTTATAAATGGGTTTTAGTTCTTTTCATTATTTTTGTAACAGACAAATGTACTGGTATCTTGAAGGTTTTGGCCTTGTTTATTGCTGGCTTGTTGCTGATGGTTAGTAGAAGAGACACTTTCAGGTTCTGTTTGAGGAACCTCGGGCTCTCTTTCAGGCAGTTCAGCCTAGCAGAATTAGGCCTGACATGTTTCAACTCTATTACTTTTTAAAATAAACATAAAACAATGGTTTAGTTTTCTAGTAAAACTCTTGAACCATGTGAAACTCAAACTTTCCCAGTTCCTTTACACATCTGTAAATAAAGAAGAACACAACAGGATAAATCAACATGAATTTGAAATCCACTGCAGCATATTACATGGTGACGTCTCTCTGAGAAAAAGGGCGATCCTGCAGCTTCTTGCAGTTTGAAGCTAATTGTTTTCGTCAGGATGGGAATGTCTGGAAGTCCAAGGCAGTGTCCCACCAGCAAGGCTTCAGTAACTGAGCTGGCTTGTGGAGAATGGGCTCACTTTGTAGCAACACAGCAGGCTCAGACACCACCTATTCTGCTCTCCAAACTGTCATGCATAACAACTTCATTGTGCTAAATTGAACTTGAAAGCAACCAAAGGCTATGAGAAGGAGAGGCTATGAGAAAAGCGTGCTGTCAGCACAGGCAAAAGCTGACCTGGAAAGTAAGCTCAGAGACAGGAGAATAAAAGACCAGGGCTCATGAACACAGCATATTGTTTCATTTTAAAGTATGATTCCCATACCAGCAAAAGTACCAAATGTGATGTAAATTTATTTAAATAGATTCCACAGCTTAAAAGTTTGCCAGCCGCTCTTATCCAACTTTCCCAGCTCTCTGATTCGTTACTTACAGTGGGGATATAATGATATATAGTCATCATTGTAACAGCTTCTTTGCAGAGACACAATGATGATTAATAGCTAGCAGCAAATTTTCACATGGGCTCTGAAGCACTGCAGCATTAAGCAGCCAAACACTCCCAAATCCCCCTTTTCTGTTCCACTGAAAAGTACTCTCCTTTTACCTTGCAGATATGAATAAAGCCTATCTTAATTCCAATCAGCTTTTTCTCATTCAAGGAAACTTTGTCTTTTTCATAATTGATTCATGGACATTTTTCTTCGGTCTTTCACCGAGCCTGAGACTTTTCTTTTTGCTGGGTGGAAAGAGGAAATAATTTCAGTAGTAAGTGGTTTCGCCTTGTTTTTCTCTCTAAAATATATTTTGAGACATTTCTCAGTTAGTTGAGCTAATGCCCATTAAAAAGACACACAGAAATTAAAAGAAAGCCTTAACTTTCTCTTCATTGAAAGATTATTAACGACAGGCACTGAGGGATGAGCTCAGAGAAACAGCTTTAGTTGCATAAGTCAAAAACTGGAGAGCAACAACAATAAGCTATCTCAATTTATTGTATCAATTCCCATTCCCATGAGAAACTTACAGTTGAAACTGGAATGAATTGACTTTTCCTTGCAAAATTGTTTCAAAGATAAGCTTAAATAGAAGCATTTTATCAGATTTATTTAGAAATACCTAGAAAGAGTTTATTTTTATTTAAATGTTTATTCACTGATATGAATTAATTGTTTTTTCCACAAATATCCTTTCCACATTGACAGAGAAAAAATATTTTTAGGACTGTTTCAGTGTTCCTTTCATCACTTCTACTGTGATACGACTACACACTTGGAGGCAATAATGCTTGACTTACACCAGAATAAGTATGGGGCAGATCAGCAGGATGCAGTTTTAATTTTTATTAGGAAAAACACTTTTAAAGAGAAAAAAAAAAAAAAGTACCAGTATTAGAAAGCTGAAATTTACAAGGAATGTTAGTTTTGTTGCTCCCCTGAAGGAAATTACAATTCTATATCTTCACATATGTAACAAATACACTGTTAATATCAGACTTTGCACATTATTGGTGTTCCACTCCTGATGATTCGACCTGTCCAATCCTGGAAAGTATTCCTTTCCTTTCATTTGCGTATTAGATATAATGTAGACAAGAACTGACTTTGAAAGTAGCATACTGTCTAGGAATAAGTAGTGTTTGCTAAAAACCTTTCATATAGCATGTGAGATGGAGAAGTAAATATATCCATCACTAATTTTTTTTTTTACTTACACTTTAAGAGAACACTGTGGTCAAGTTGTCTATAAATTTGGTGAGCTTATCATCCAGAAGAACTCAAAATGTTAATGTTAACTTTTGAAAGAGTAAAAAATATCTGTGAATATTTTCAATTGTTTTTCATTCACAGAAATTTTTTATTTGTTTTCTTTCAGGGATGAAAATTTGTAGTGAGACAAATGGTATGGCAGATTTGTTTTATGATTTTCATCAAAATTTTCTTAGGATTACTTAGGAAATAACATTTCATATCAAAATCTCTCAAAAGATCAAATTTCTACTCAATGTCTTTATGTTGCAGTGTTTTCCAGGCCTGTCATGCTTGCTCCTTCAGTATGTTTACAACCCAAGTTACCCTGGGGTAACTTAGCAGAATTATGTATGATTAATACACGACCCAAAACTTGATTCAGGCTCACAGGATTTTTGTCAAGTATTATTAATGCCCAGGGAAGTAAAAGTTGCATTACAAAACTGCTCTATCAGTGTGTAGTATTCTCTCCTCTTAACTAAAAGATATCCTGCTTTGAAGAAAAACTTGTATTATTTTCTGCAAGCAGTTTCACTTTTGACATTTAGTTGAAATTACTTGTCATTTAATTGAAAGAGTTAAAAATAATTTAAGTTCTAATAGCTATTAGCGAATAGTATTGAATAACTTCTTTTGCAGATATTTAAGAGGGACTATCACTAGAAACATTACCAGATACCTGGTAATCTAAAGCTGCATATGAAGAGGGCAGTCTGTTCACTAGTTTGTGATCCCTTGTTCCTCAGGTGATGTCACAAATTGACCTAGTGTCCCTGTGAGCAGTGTTTTGTCTTTGAAACTCTGAATTTTCTGCAAAAAATGTAAAATCTTGTGTAGTTTGTACAGTCCTCATTGACTATGCATCTGAGAAGCCCTACGTGTGTTGTTTATTTCAGCAAATAATACACACTCCCGACAGCTTCAGACAATGATATGGAAATAACTGGCACGGGGGCTAAAATCTCAGATGACATACCCTTTTCAGGATGTGTCAGCATGAGCACATTCAACATGTCAACATGTCCATGCATACTAAAGCATGTTTTGGAGGAGAGCAGGATCCCAGAACAACTAGGGTTTCACAGCATTTGTTCTACTTTTCGAGGCTGCCTCTGTAGGAGTTTCAGAGAGACCAGCTTTAAGTAACTGCAGGGTTAGATGGGAAAAATTTCACCAGCAGTCTCCAGAGATTTGTAGGCATAGGTCATAGTTTGCTGAAAATATTAGATGGATATGACCCAAGGGCACAGTCAAATATTCTTGGTCCTTGTAGAAGTTTAGTTCTGAATCTCAGGCTTATATACCCAGTGAATATTACACTCCGTGTTCTCCTACATGTGAACTTCTAAACCACAAACTTCAGTTATCTTCCCTCACTTTGAAGAATGTTCATTCCCCTTCCACCAACAATTCTGAGATATTTTCATATGCACTAAGTCTTTCCTTGGTTTCCCCAGCACAGTCCTGTTCATACCCAAACAACACATACCTGAACCACTGGAGCAGTTGCAGGTTTGCGGGATAAATCTAGTAAAATACTGAAGTACATATGCTTGCATTTAGTGGGGAAAAAAAGGTCTGATTTTGACATCTTCACTCATATTGCTTGGTAACTTCAGACTTAAAATGGAAAACCTGCTGTAAATAAGCAACCATCAGGAATAGGAGTCATAATCTACTTCTTCATGATTTTTTAGAGGATTTTTTTTCACACTCATTTCCACTAAGTTAATTTCTTCTCCCTTTCTGCCTTCGGCCTTATTAAATTTTTCTGCTCTGGCACAATTTTAATACTGATATTTTATCTGTGTTCATCACAATGCTGACAGCTCACAGAGAAAGAAGTTCTGGGAGTTCTTCAGGAGAATCTCTTCTCACACATGATTCTTGTCTTTCCTCTGTGTTTTTTTCCTAAGATCCAGAAGAAACGTCCCCTCATTCTTGTTCCCTGGGCAGACACCTTGACTCTTTCATTGCCTTTTTCAACACTCTTTGGAAACTCTCTTCTTCTGAGCTTGGGGATATCAGAGATCAATATCTCAGTCCCTCTTTGGCTTTGGAGCAGCCTTCTAGCTCATTGTCTCTTTTTGAGTTGGATGGCAGCATATGAGCTTGTCCGTTTTCAGCAGCCTTTAGTCAACTTTTACAAGACCATAGTGTTATGTAACAGTGTCATACCCTCTGTGCATTGAAGATCTCTGACCTGATGTGCTTGCTACAGTGGTGTAAATCTCCTTGGAAGGGCACACATTTATAAGGAAGAAGGAACTTTGTATAAATCAGTTCTTTCTATCTTAAATTAAATTTTCTTATTCCAGGTCTACATATTCCAGTTGTACATTTCCAATTTAGTCTGTTTCATTATCCAGTTCCATATCACTACTTTTTTCCTCTGTGGGTTGTTAACCTAGTGATGAACCTAGATTACATATCTGGATTAAAATTTTGCCAAAACTGGTGAACAAATACATTTAATTGTCTTGGGAAACAGCACTGTGAATGCATTTTCATTATATTTTTTACTTAGTTTCAGCTGCAACAGCCTCTGTTGAATCAAGAAGCCCAAAAGCTGCAGAGAAAACCTATTTCAGTTCTAAGTCTACTCAGGTAATCAGAGTACAGTTTTCTTACTTCTAAATCTCAGCTCTGAAAATCATGAAAGATAAAGAAGTCTTCCTAAAGGTTATCCTAGGATAAGCCCTCATCTTCCATTTTTCCTTTTTTTTTTTTATTTTTGCCCTGTTTTCTGCATATTCTTTGGATCATCAGGAAGAGCAATAAATCATAAGTATCATTAATATCATAGAAACTGATATCCTGTGACATCATGTTTCTTGAATTATTCTTTTGGTCCCTGATAATTACTGACAATTTCTCTTCATTGCTCTTAAAGGCACTTTATGCCTAGAATTCCACTATATCTGTTTCTTCACTTTCCTCTCTAACCATTTACTTTCTGCTTCTCATGGGTCACCAGCCTTTGTATGTTCAGCCAATAAAGGACCTTCTCAGAAAGGAAACTCCTCTCAAGTGTAATACATTGCATTTCTCCAAACTCCCAAAGCAGATAGTCTTCTGCAAAGAAAAGAAGTACTTTGTACCCTTTAGGAAATTAGAAAGCCAACATGTTCCCTATTAGACTCAGCACATATTGCCTCTTGCCTGAACATCATACAAAATAAAGCTCAGTAAAGAATGGGGTATGATGATGTAAGTAAACAGTGAGGGGACCTATTGGGATAGGAAACCTCTGTGTATTGTGCTGGTGGAAGAGAAAAGACTGATAACGGACATGGAGAAGTTATGGATCATCACAGTTGATGGTAAGAAGGAACAAAAAGCCGATGGCTACTGGAGATACTAAAAAGAATTATCTGTATTATTATTTGTATCCTAGGATTAGGATACAAGAACATCCTTCCCTCATCAACTCACAGTAGATTTTCACATTCAAAAGAATTTTTAGAAGTTTTGAGAGGCACTGGAAAATTGGAGCAGGTCCAATTTGGGAGCAGCAAAGTTATCACAGTGCTGGGGAACTTGACATGTGGAGAAAGGTTGGAAGAATTCAGAGGATCAAAGGATCTTGTATCTAAAAAGGTTTTATAGAGTAGAAGCTGGTCTTTCTTCACAGTAATTCCTGATGACACACAAGAGGCAAAGAGGACAAGGTGCTTCAGGGGAAATACTGTCTGGATAGAAGAAAAACTTCACTAAAAGTACTCTTAAATATTGGAACAGTTTGCACAGAGAAGTGGTAGAATCTACGTTGCTGGAAATTTTCATGTCTTGGCTTAACAAGGCCCTGGATAACCCAGTGGAAAGTCTAGGAGGTTGGACCAGATGACTAGATGTCTCTTCCAGCCTAGAATTCTCAGTTATTCTGTGTCTCATACTAGATCCAACTGTAGCTTGGGGTTAAAATCTTAGAAAAAGGTTAATTTTAAAGGCTATGTTAAAAATTAACATACATTTAGAATTTCAAAACAAACCCATATATTTTTAAATTATCTTCATTTAATAACGGTAACCTGTTTGGCAGCTTTTTAAAAAAATTGAGTGTTCCAGGCCAGTGTGCTTGTTTTTTCAGCCAACCCTTCTCCACTCTCACTTTAAGATCTCTTTGTCTTCTAAGTAGCTCTGACAACTGTTTATCGGTCAATCAAGAACAAGATGCTGTTAACTTCAGTTAACATAAATAAGTGACTTTGATTAAAATGTTTGTTGCAGAAGCAGTCAGACAATATAATTTTGTAAACACTGAATTTTAATTGTTCTGATTGTATTCCACCATGACTGGTGTCACTACATGTCTTTTATTGTACCTTGGCTTTGATTCTAACTCACCCTCTATCACACCCTCTTTAACTGTAATCTCTCCTTTGTTAGTTTTAATAATCAAATCAGGTAGCATTTCCATTTGCCTACCTCTTATTTACTACTCCTTATGTTATCATTTGTCCTAAAATAGTGCATCAGATTCTTACATATTACTGCAGTGATTTGCTTTCAACCTTGCCTATACTTGGAACTGATCTTTCTCTAAGATCTTGGACAGCAAATCCCCTTTCTCTGTTGACCTCCACCCCTAGCTTGTGTCCTTTCCCAGACTTACAATCTGGCAGTGTCTCTCAATTCGGTAGTGCATCTGCTCTGTAATTCTGACAGTGTTACTACCAGTGGGATTCTTGTCTATGGTTATGGGGTCTTTATATAATGTAAACTCTTGATCTTTCTTTTCATTATTTGTATTTGCCCCCTATAAGACCACAAACACTATCCTCCATCTGTGAAGCCTCATGTTCTTATGTTCTTTTTGCCATGGACTTAAGAAGTGATTTCCCTCTTCTGCATATCTTCATATGATCTTCAAACTATTTACCAAGTGATTTCCCTCTTCTGCATATCTTCAAATGTTATGTTTCTTGTATACTTGAATTACTCATGTATACTTGTATACTTGAATTATTCATGTATTAATTGAATAACTGTGCTTCTGTTTTCTGTTGCAGTGCTGATTTTACAGTCTTTCCTGACTTTTCTGAAACATTGTTTCTTCCTATTGTTTGACTTCACTGGAGGACTTAACACTATTAGAATCATAAAATCATAGAATAGTTTGGATATGAAGGGACCTTAAAAATCACCTAGTTCCAACCCCACTGCCATGGACTTCTCCTTTCCTTTTTCATCACGCCTAGTCATGTTCTTCCCTATTTCTATGCTCTTGTCTCCTTCAGTAAACTCTTTGTTGTATTAAAACCTCACGGTTTTGTGCCGTTATCCTTCTCTCATCTTTAGGCACATGATGTGCTCTCAGTGGAGAAGACTCTGGACACCAGTCATTGGTGTAGATGTGTGGAGCTTCTGGAGGACTGTCTGAGCTGTTGATGACAACATCTCATGCTCCTTTTCTGGACAGGATTCTCACTTTGGTACAGGGCATTTCAACACCTAAGCCCCTTGACTCTCTCTGGGATGAACATCTCTGGCAAACTGACTGCTAACTCAAGAAAAAATGAAAAAGAAAGAAGACATCCAAATGCTAATGGTCTTCCTCTCCCTGCCTTGAAGTAGGCTTTATGCCTACAACCTTTTTTCCTAATTCATTGAGTAGTGCTGGTTTACCACCAGCACAATTGTTCTTTCAAAGCCATACTTTTGACTGGCACTTCCTATTTCAGCTTTTCTTCAAACAAAACAACTGTGTCTGATCTCCACAACTAGAGCAAGTGCAAATTTGGAATGAAAGATGAGGCAACCTGACACACCCTCAGTTACAAACTGGGGGGCTCAAATAGCTTTTGATATAACTTAGATCAGCCTGAAGATGATCTCAATGACCTCTATCTGTCCCATAGGAACCAGTGCGTGATGTTAAGATGAGGGTAATAATTACATATTTTACCCTGCCTTACCTGTCTGGTCGTGATCCCTCTCTACCCAACTACTCCTACAAACAACAAATGGCAAATGGTTGTACTTACAGAGCCTGCTGAGGATGACAACATTCTTTCAGAGTACAGATTGGACTGGCGCAGTCCTTGACTCAAAAGGTTTCAGTGATCCAGCCATGAAATACCACAAAGAATGTCACCTGGAAAAATGATTAAAGAAACTCAGATCATGACAAATATAAAACATAAATAAACATATCACCAAAGAAAACAAGGAGTATGTAAGTGTTCCTTATTTGTATAGGATGTTTTACAGGAACTCTGCGCAATAAAAAACTACCAGTCACTTGGATGAGGAGTGCTTTGCCTCAAGGGGGAATTTATTTTAGGGAACAGAGGTCCGTGAAGACTTATTGTCCCACATCCGTGTAATTTTTTGTTTGCTCACTTAGAGTTGACAGGAGACTTATTGATCTACAATGCACACAAAAAGATCCTTTTGATTAACTGTTATCAATAACAATAAAATTACAGCATACTGTCATGGAAAATAACAAAAAATAGGAATAAATTTGGCATGATTATTTTCGTCTTCCCTTGTAGAAATTGCAGAGTAAGTGCCTTTTTAAGATGGACTAGAATGAAAAGCAAGGAGGGGCCCTGGTTATATTAAAAAACTCAGATGAACTGCAACTTCCCTTTTTCTGAACAGCTGAGGTGAGCTTCTCTTTGAGCCAGCCTAGTTCAAACAGTGAGAGAAATAACGGAACTACTGTGCAACAGCCACCATGTGATTGACCTCTACAATTTGTCTCAATGAGCCAGGTATGAACTTGAAATACACAGAATGGTGTGATAGGGAGAGAAAACAAACCTGTAGAAAACAGAGCAAAAAGCCTTTAAAGACGACAAACAAAACTTGTTCAAATCTGTTAATGGATGTGCTTCATGACAAGCAATCTAAATTGGGATGGGATTGGACAAAGGGTTATGAAAGTGAAACATTTCCTGCAGAGTTTCTGAGCTTATTTTGTTTGCATTTTTAATTGAAAAATAAATCTTGAAGACATGCCTGAGCCATCTTAGCTGTTGGGTGTGAACAGCTTGTGCTCTGATACAGTGATTCAAGTTGCTTATTGTTTGGCAGCTCCTGGAAACAAATTCTGTGAAACACTGAGAATAGTATAAAGACAGAGTATCAGTTTCAAGCTATCAAAAAGAAATCAAACTTTCAATATGTAGGTAGTATTACTACAAGGTATGAAGGTGTTCTAATGTATGTTATAAACCCACTAGTTTTTCTGAACCAAGAATCTTTGAAAAGACAAACTTTCATCAGAAGTCCTGGGAAACTTACACCAATGAATGTAATAAAACTGTACCTGATACTATCCTTAAAACTCATAAAATTGCCTACATTTTGACATTTCCCCTGTTGGTTTGTGTTTCCCCATGGAAACATAGCAAAGTGAAAACCAGAAAAATCTTGAAATCTTTTTCATGCTTTTGATACGACACCCTCTTCAAACAATGTTTAACTTGCAATAACTTTAAACCATGTAGAACAGAGTATTTTTAATTTTTCCTTCTCCATCATCCAAGTAGTTGTTAAAATAAAGAGAAACCAGTTGAATTATCACCTAAATGGTAGATGACACAGTTTGTTTGTTATTTTGCTGCAAGGTAATCTATACGTGCCAGGGCATACAAGTAAGGGCTCTGTAGCTTTTATAGTAGAATAGCTTTAGTGTGAAGTTTTTAGTTTCAAAATGGAAAGATTTGTTTCTCTTTCGCTGGAATATCAAGCTTTTAAAACTAAAGTTAACTGTTTATTTGATATGAACTGCAGCTTTTGTTTCCCGATATAATAGCATTTCTCCATGATGTAAAATGCACTGATACTACAATTTTCCTTTCTATTCAAATCAGCTTTTAATTGAAATTCATGGAAATGAGCTAATCTTTGTGATTCTTATACATAGTTTATGATTTTTTTCTGCTTACCACAGTTCATATGAATTGAAAAAGTATTTAGTTTAGAGGTGTTATGAGTGATCATGCACATGAAAAAGCAGCTTATTTTCTAAATTTTCTGGTCAGATAACATTTTCAGATGACTGAGATTGAGTAAAATTTTCTTTCAAACTGAAAACAATTACTATTCTGTCAAAAATAAAAGTGGTATTCAACAGAGGAAAAATTTATCTTTAGCTAGTTAAAAGCCTCTCAGTAGTGTAACTTTGCTAATTGTATGAAATATATTTCTTTTGTTGCTTCCTCTCCTTCTCCTCATTTTGTCTACTGTTCTTCGTTTTTCCAAATGTTTACTGTTCTTTCAATTTTTATAATGAGAAGGAGGGGAAGGCGATTAGGTCATGTCTGTGTTGAGAACTAGCTTCAGTACTCTTTATTGTTAAGAATGTAATCAGATGCTTAACTAAAATATTTGATACTCAGTGTTTCAGTGAAAAGCTCCTTTTTAAATCACAGATAAAACAAGGTCAAGGGTAAGACTTTACCTTGATTTATGAACTGAGGAAGTAATCTGGGTGCATGTTTTTGAGGTATCTAACTCCCCACAAAGGAATTAAGCTAAATCTGGAGCTGGTTTCAAGTTTAATGTCTTTCACTGAAAGTCAGACCTTCTGTAATCCAATGCAAGGTAGAAGTCACAAGTGGGGATTTTGCTTTGTGAGGGTATAATTGCATTGGTGTAGTGGGTGGACTGTGGCTGAATGCCAGGTACTCACCAAAGACATTCTATCCCTCCTCTCCATAACTGGACAGAGGAGACAAAACATAACAAAAGGTTCATGGGTTGAGATAAGGACAGTGAGAAATCACAGATTATTATTGTGAGTAAAACAAACTTGACTTAGTGATATTAATTAAATTTATTACTAATAAAAATCAGAACAGGATGAAAAGTAAGACGGATCTTAAAAACAGCTTCAGCCCACCCCTCCCTCCTTCCCAGGTTCTACCTTCTTCCACTCAGCAGCACAAGGAGATGGGAATGGGGGTTACAGTCAGTTCATCACAGATTGTTTCTGTGTCTGATCACAGAGAGGAATCCTTCCCCTGCTCCAGTGTGGGGTACCTTCTATGGGAGACAGTTCTCCACAAATTTCTTCACCATGAGTCCTTCCCACAGGCTACAGTTCATGAAATGCTGCAGGGTGGGTGCCTTTCCATGGTGTGCAGTTCTTAAAGAACAAGTTGCTCCAGTGTGAGTCCCCCATAGGGTCACAAGTTCTGCCAGCAAACCTGCTCCAGTGTGAGCTCCTCTCTCCACAGGTCTGCAGGTCCCTGCCAGCACCCTGTTCCATCCCATGCTTCCCAGGCATTCACAGACTTCTTTCAGGCATCCACCTGCTCCACTGAGGATCTTCTCCATGAGGACGCAAATGGGTCTCTGCATCCCTGTGGATCTCAATGGGCTGCAGAGACACAGCTTCCTCACCATGGGCTGCACCATGGGCTGCAAGGGAAGCTCATTTCTGGTGCCTGGAGCACCTCCTTCCCCTCCTCCTTCACTGATCTTGGTGTCTGCAGCATTGTTGCTCTCACATATTCTCACTCTGCTGTTCTCTGAGTGCAACTATACCTGCACAATTATTTTTTTTTTCCCTTCTTAATTATGTTATCAAAGAGGCACTACTACCATCCCTGATTGTCTTGGCCTTGGCCAGCAGTGGGTCCATCCTAGAGCTTGTTGGCATTGGCTCCATCAGATAGGGGGAAAGTTTCTGACAGCATCTCACAGAAACCCCCCCTGTAGTCTTCTCTACTACCAAAACCTGGCCACGTAAACCCAAAACATTCAGTCAGTTCAGTCCTAAGCCCTTACATATTGCTTTACCTTCATTACTTTGTGCAGTATTGCGGTAGTTTATCCGCGATGTTCGTCATACCCAAGTGATGCCTAGTGCAGAATGCCAAACAGACCATCGCCTTGTGCGCTGTAACTTAACCTCCACTCCAAGCTCAAACCTAAAAGGGGTGGTATTCCAAAGAGGAGGCTCCAGGTCAACAACCTACAAACAGCTACAGTGAGAGACAGTTTCCAGGCAAATCTTCAATCCAAGCTCAAAGATCATTCCAGAGATCCCTCTCCCGAAGCACTTTGGCAACTTATTAAAAATAGCATCCTGCAGTCCTCTGAAGAATCCTTAGGGTACTCCCTCAAGAAAAACAAGGACTGGTTCGATGAAAACAATCAAGAGATCCAGGAATTGTTGAAAAAGAAGAGAACTGCTCACCAAGCACACCTTGCTCAGCCTTCCTGTCATGTAAGAAAAGCAGCTTTTTGACTCGCATGTAGCAAGCTCCAACAGAAACTGCGTGACATTCAGAACAAGTGGTGGATCGACCTAGCTGGAAAAATTCAGTTATGTGCAGATACGGGTGACTTCAGGGGATTCTGTGAGGCTTTGAAAACAGCTTATGGTCCTACGCACCAGGTTCAGAGCCCTTTACTCAGTGCAGATGGTCAAATGCTCCTCACAGGTAAAGTTTCCAGTTTGAACAGATGGTCTGAACACTTTCAGACTCTCTTCAGTACCAGCCATGTAGTTCAGGACTCAGCAATTCAATACATTTCACAA
>JAWWES010000262.1:0-16733 GCA_035583135.1 Lophotriccus pileatus | reverse complement strand
CAGGAGAGCTGGAGAGGGACTGGGGACAAGGGATGGAGGGACAGGACACAGGGAATGGCTTCCCAGTGCCAGAGGGAGGGATAGATGGGATATTGGGGAGAAATTCTTCCCTGTGAGGGTGGGGAGGGGCTGGAATGGAATTCCCTGGGAGTGTCCAAGGCCAGGTTGGAGCAACCTGGGACAGAGGGAGGTGTCCCTGCCCGTGGCAGGGGTAGAGCTGGATGGGCTTTGAGGTCCCTCCAGCCCAAACCAGTGTGTGATTCTGTGATTCCTAAGCCTCAGTTACAGAATCCGTGAGTGGATACAGGACAGACCTGTGTGATTCCTGTGGGGAATCAGGACCTGGACCCTTCTGGAGCAGCTCTCGGTGCCCAGAGGAGCAGAGCTGTTGTTTTCAGATTCCAAACCAAGAGAGAACCCAAATTTGCAGCAGGTCAGGGAGTGAACACGTGGAGGAAACCAGTTCCTCTGTTGCTCACTCCCATTGCCCTCTTGGCCAATCTGCTCTCCCATATTTTGGTGACCATGTCACCTCCCAACATGCCACGAGGAGCACGGGATCCTTGTTTGTGTCCCACTCACCGCAGGATCCTTGGGCAGGGCTGGCCCAGAGGCAGCTTGTCACCCAGGGAGTGTTCCTGGGATGGCAGGGACACAGGGACACGATCCAGGTGGGCAGGGAAGGGGCTCACCCCACCCTCAGAGGGCATTCCCGTTGCCAAACCTCCCCCAGCTGGATTGGGGTTCAGAAGAGCCGCCTCCCTCCTGCCCAGAGATCCCAACCGTGCCTGGAGCCGGGCCAGGCAGGAGGGAAGGGGCTGGGGAGGTTTGTGGGGGAGAGGGAAGGGCTGGCACGTTAATCCTGCTCTGTGGGGACAAATCTGCCCTTCCCTGAGAGTGCCAAAGTGTGCTGCTGTGTGTGCTGGAACTCTGCTGCAAAGCCTCAGCATCCCCCCTGCTCCAGGGGGGATCCATCCCGCTGCTCCTCCTGCCTGGAGCTGCTGGGAGGGGTTTGTGAGCTGCATTTACCTGCAGGGACTTTGGGGCTGGGAGGGGTTTGTGAGCTGCATTTACCTGCAGGGACTTTGGGGGTTTGTGAGCTGCATTTACCTGCAGGGACTTTGGGGCTGGCAGGGGTTTGTGAGCTGCATTTATCTGCAGGGACTTTGGGGCTGGCAGGGGTTTGTGAGCTGCATTTACCTGCAGGACTTTGGGGCTGGCAGGGGTTTGTGTGCTGCATTTACCTGCAGGGACTCTGGGGCAGAACCTGCTGCCCTGAGCGTTCCCCATATTCCAGATTACCCTGCAGAGAGGCAGTGCCAGGCATCCAAACCTCCCCAGGGAGCTCCTCGTGCCCCCCAAGCGTCACCTCGGCAGGTCTGATCCACCTGGTCCCTCTTCTGCTTCTCTCCACCCCCTTCCTGGTGTTTGCTTACAGAGTGACTCACAATTATCTTTATTTACGGTCTCTCAATCCTTTCCATCTCGGCCCTTTCCCTTTGTCAATCTCCCTCTGTCTCATTTGGATGACAAGCCCTTCCAGGCAGGAACAGTATCTCCCTTAATCTCTCTCAGGCACCAGCCACTGGTTACAGCTCCAGATAAATATTTAATGATAATAATTGAACTTGACACTAACAATACCCAGCCACACTTACATTTTCTAAGCCCTTTCCGACACGGGCTAATTAATTAATTGCAAATTTACAAACAGGATAATTAAAGGATGCCCCGGCTGAGGGAGGTGTAGAAAGCAGAGCAGGGCTTCTGGAGGGATCTCCATAAATCATGGAGGGGGAGGATGCAGGACCCTCCTCCCTGAGCCGTGCTCAGCCCCTGGGGGGGAGGTCTGAGGACATTCTCAACCCTTTAGTTCCCCAAACTGGATCCAGTCTGTGCTCCTGCCCCTCTCCCCACCTCCCTTCTCTCATTGCATCATTTCTCCTCCCTCCCCTCGGGGAGAGTCAATTAAAATAGTTGGGTTTGATTTTGTTGGGGTTTTTTTAACTTCTTTGAAAGGCAACCCGGGCCTTTTATTTGATGGAAAATTGTCAGATTTGGGCAGAAAGAAGCTCCTTTCATCCCCCACTGGGACAGCAGAGCAGGGAACCCCATCCAGGAGCTGGCTGGGATCCCCTTCATCTCTCCCTGCTCCCATGGCTGTCCCATGGGGAGAGGGAGGCCAGAGAGTTCCCCCGAAGTTTGGACTCAGCAAGAACTGCCAAGGCCACGTGAAGGGATCCCATATTTCATTGCACCCTCCCTTTTCATTGTGAATATTCACCCCTATTCCCTCGGCTGTTCTGGACTGGAAAACTCGTGAGCATCCCGTTCCTCCTGGCAAATAAACGAACTCAGGGCTCTCCCTGAACGTGGAGCCTGAGCTGTGCTGTTGCTCCTCTGAGGATTTTGGATGTCGATCAGGTATTTATGCAGATGCTCGTAATCTGTGTCGTTTTGCCCTCATTTCAATGCCGCTGTTTGTTCACCCCAAAACGTGTTTGTTTCCGGCCGGGAGCGGGGAAAGCGAGTTGCCCAGGGCCAGGAACATATCGCTCACTTCCCTCTGCCGTGCTTTAACCACAAGATAATCTTAATGAATAATAATAATTCATGTAAACAGCGGGCCCGGCTCATCCCAGGAGCGGCTCCAGAGCAGCAATTGGCGCGGTGTCAGAAGGAAGCCGAGCCGGCGCCTCGACTCTCGCTCCGCACGTTCCCTCCTACACAGGAGGAAGAGGGTGGGTGTTTGCAGTGGATTTCCTCTTCCCTCCTCCTCCTCCTCCTCCTCCTCCTGCCCGTCCCGCTTGGCCGGGATAAGCCAGGCCCACGCCGGGCTCGGTGACTGCGGCCAAGCCACTCCTCTGGCAGCTGAGCCCGGCCTAATTATTATTTATTTGTGCTGTGGCAGCCCCAGGAAGCCCCAGCCGGGGTCACGCTGCTCCTGGTGCTGCCCCAATCCCACACAGACATCCCAAAGGACACCATCAGGAAGGAGGGGATGGGCAGGGGGTGAGACAGCCCCGGGAAACGTGGCAGCACCTCCCGGGCTCTGTCAGAGGCGCCCTCCCTGCTGGGGAGCAGCACCAGAGCCCTCCCTGAGCCACCACGGGCTCCTTGTCCCGCTGGACACTCCGGGCTCTCTCCAGGGCTGGAGCAGCAGGACCTGAGGGCTGAGCTGGGGGGTTTTTGGGAGGTCTCGTGACCAAAAGTGCCCGGCGGAAAGCGCCGAGGTCACGGCAGGACGAGGAGCAGGGCAAGGCTCAGCTCGGGGCAGAACTGGTTGTACCAGAGCCTGGGTGACTCCTGAGCTGCCCAGGCAGAGCTGTGTTCCTGGGGAGGGGCTGATGTGCCAGCAGAGCCTGCACATGGGTGTGAGGGGGCCTCTCCTCCATCCCCTTTTCCTGAGCTTCTCCAAAGGCAGGGTGGGGAGAAGGAATGGACAGCGCTGACCTGTGATTGCCAGTGATGAGTTTTCCAACCCTCCAAGTGTCCAAGTCAGAACAGGAGGGAGCAAAACCCTAGGATGGCCCTTAGGAAAAGGATTTCACAGCTTTTTCCAGGTTCCTGTCGTACCTGGATGGGCTAACCCAGAAGGCCTGGTGGGCACCTGGTTTCCCTGCCTTAACCCCCAGCTTTGTTCCTATCCTCATGGGACACCTCCCTCTGCCTCTGTCCTAACATTTCCCCCATATTTAACCAGGACAAGGTGAAGCTCCATGTGCAGGTCTCCTTGTTGAAACCTTGAGGGACCCCTGAGGGAGGCAGAGGCCCCTGTGCAGGGTTGTGTAACCCTCTTGTCAAACACGTTCCTGGCTCCTCCCTTCACCCCTCCTGCTCCCGGGCCGCGCTCCGGCACCGCTGCCGTGCCTGATCCAGGCCCCTGAGCACCCCAGCCCGGAGCTCCCCGGCTCTACCAGCCTCTGGATGGAGGCAGGGAAGAGGTTTTATCGGGAATGACACCTGCAGTGTGGTGGTGGCCCCTCCACAAGGGACGGGGTTGGACACCAGCACGTCGTGGGGGCTGAGCCCGCGATCCCCTCGGTGTGCCGGCGCCTGGAGGAACAGCAGGACAGCCTTGGCCACGGCTGCTCCGAGCTTTGCCCTCAGATTCCAGCTCAGCCACTGCTGGTGCAGCTGCTTTGGGCATGAAAAGCTCCACACAAGCCTGAGGGGCTTCGCTGACCCGCTCAGGGGTTGGGGAACAGCAGGTCCGAGCACTGCTGGGGAGGATCAGCCGTGGGAGAGGGGAAGGACCCGGCAGGAGCAGAGCCAGCCTGGTGACACCAGCCCTTTGCCAGGGCATTTCAGAGCTCTCGAGACCCCACCTGGCTCTTTCTGTCCTGGTCTCTCTCCAGCCCAACGTTTGCTTGGCCCTTTCCATGCCCAGACGAGCCAAGGCAGTGACTAACAGTGACCTGCAGCTGTCCCAGGGAAAGTGGGGGGTGCCTGGAATGTCTCCCATCCCACAGCAGTCCCTGCAGCCCCCTGAAGCTGCCCAGCACTTTCTCCAGGGGCAGGAATCGCTGCCCCTTGGCTGGAGCCAGCTCGGGGTTGGTGCCAGGGGGACACGGTCAGGTCGGAGCAGCACATCCCGATCCAGGGCTGCCAGGCTGGGAGGGAGGAGAGCCAGGACTCAGAGCCAGGGAGCCTTCCTGGGATGGGACAGAGCCAGAGTGATGCAGCTCGGCCCCAGCTCTGCAGACCTCATGGAAAACTCAGGCCAGGCCAGGGGAGTCTTTCCATGAGCACTGGTGTGTTTGGGGCCAAGCCTTTGATTCTGGAGGTGGCCTCGAACTCTTCCAGCTTTTTCAGGTGTTTGCAGAGGGGATTTAGTTTCAGCTTCACTTCCAGAGTGATTTACTTGGACAGGAACTCTCTGGAGAGGGACAGCAGCGTTTGCACCGTGCTGGGCTCAGACCTCCCTCTGGCCGGGAGACACGTGTGGGGTGGGGTGACCCATCACAGCCTGCATCCCCCCAGGAACAGCATCCCCACAGGAACAGCATCCCTCAGGAACAGCATCCCCCAGGAACAGCATCCCCCCAGGAACAGCATCCCCACGGGAACAGCATCCCCCAGGAACATCACCCACTTCTTCCCATCGCCTGACCAACTTCCCAGTGTCCAGCACTGAACATCTTTGGGAAGAGGGAATCACAGGCCTGCTGGGACACCCCCTCAGCACACTCTCTCCTGGGTTCCTGAGGATGCAGGGCTGGGGAGCAGCAGGGATTAAGGGCTCCAAGGAAAGGCTGAGTCACCCCAAGGGCATGTTGTTAATCCTCCCCAGCCAGGGAGAATTTGCCTGGCGCTGGATCACAGCACGTGAATTTACACCCTCCTGTGAATTTACACCCTCCTGTGACGGGGTGCCCGTGGTGCTTCCTTCCCAAATCTGGGCCCAAAGGAAGCTCAGGGCTGTTTTCCAGGGAGGAGCTGGACTCTGTGATCCTTGGGGGTCCCTCCCAGCTTGGGATGGTCTGTGATTCCACGAGGAGGCCAAACACCCCAGGGATCCCTGTGTGGTGCTGGGCTGGACTCTGGGCACCCCCAATAAGACCCCGCTGGGACCATCAGAAAATCCCACTCTTTGTATTACCCATCTCAGGGCCTGGATCTCGGGTTCTCCCGGGTGTTTGTGCCCAAATCCCTCTGGAGGCTGCAGAGATGGACACGGGGTGAGCCTCAGGGAGCTGCACTCCGAGTGCTGCTGCTCCTCGTGGTGGAGCTGGGGCTCCATCCCGGGCAGGCTGAGCTGCAGCTGCAGCTCCACAACCTGTTCCTGCTCCGTCCCAGCACTGCTGAGCGGCACAGGCTGCTGCAAGAGAGGGGGCAGGGAGGCAGAATTTGTGTAACTACCTGCAGGAACCTTTCAGCCCTGAGTGGAGAAACCAGGCTGCAGCCAAGGCTTCTGCAGGCTGGGCAAGCGTCCCAACCCGAGAAGGCTTTCTTGAAACTCCGCTCTTCCAGGCGGTGCCTTTCTTGGCTGCTGCTCTGGCAGCGCCCGGGCCAGAATGTCTGGAGGCTGTTGCAGGGCAGGACTGCTGCCTCCTCTGTTTTCTTATGAAATGCACCCACAAAGCAACCTGCAGAGGCTCCAGTCTGCCAAATCAAAGGGATCGCACTTGTCCCAGGGCTACACACTCAGCAGCATTCCAAGCAAAGCAGCAGTTCTGAAACCTGGGCTGCAGAAATTAAAGGCACAGGCGGCCCTTCCTTCCCCCAGCCCTGCTGGCTGCGTCCCACCCCATCCCCCCATTGCTCCCCTGCTCCCCGACATCGGCAGGAATTCTGGAAATCCACAGCTTTTCCAGCCCTTGCAGCCAGGGTTGGGATCGATTCCCTGGCACCGAGTCCCTTGTGATTATGTTCTCCCACACAATCAGATCAAGTCTTGTCTCTTCTCCCTTTCCAGGCTTGTTGATGTCGAGATTTTATGCCTGTTTTTTTAAACTACGTGTGGGTCTGAGCTCAGCCCCGCTCAGCAGCAGGACCAGAGGGTCCCCAGCCCTTTGGTGGAACAGGAGGAAGCCTCTCCCGAGCCAAGGACTGGGAAGGACGAGGGGAAAACTGTTGCTGTGGACCTGCACTTTTACCCCACGGGCTCGCTGCCACCTGGTTTTCCTCCTGGGGGTGACTGAGTCAGGAGTGCAGCTCTGGAGGCTCCTTCACGCACCCACAGACGCCTCCAAAGGGCGGCTCATCCCACTTCACACCCTCTGGGTGCCAGGGAAAGCCTGGGCACCGCTTGTCTGCCTGGTGGGAGAGATCTTGGCCTCCTCCTCTGCTCCTTCTGGGGTCTGTGGGGTAACCCAGGGCTGCTCTGTCCCACTCCTGCACCCTCTGGCTGAGCCTGGGCCGTGTCAGTCCCCTCCATTGGCACAGAGTGGACACAGTTCTTCCCTTCCTGACCAAACCAGCACTTTCCAGCCTCGTTGCCCAGGGCCAAGTGGCAGCTCCTGGCGTGAGGACGCACCAAGTCTTTCCTCATATATTGTGTTTCCTTAATCCCCTTTATTGTCCGTGTTGTCTTTTGGGATTCACTTGTGCCGTCTCAGGAGTGGAAGCAGTGAGGTTTTAGTGAGTGCTTCCCATCTTTTTAATTCAAACATGCCCTTGAAATCCCTGTTTTCTGAATTAAAATGCCTGTATTGAGGGAAACACATCACCTGGAGAGGCTTTTCCAGGTAAAAACTTTGATTAACTCTCCAGTTTTCTGTTGCTTTGATGTCTGAGCATTTTTTTTTTGCAAGAATGGTGGGTCATAACCAAATCCCTCTGGGACATTTTGGGTTATTCTTTCTTTTCTCTCCTGTTCAAGGGGGAAAAGTTTTATCTGAGAGAAAAGGAGACAATAGAGGGAAGCAGAACAGGGAACATGTCAAGCCTTGGCACCTCCATAAAGCTGTGGATTTCCAAGGAGCAGGAAGATGAGAGTGGAAGTAAAGGAAGCAAAACTGGCAAAGAAGAAGGTTCCAAGTAGGATAAAGCTTGTCCCAGAATGGCTCTGGAGCACAGGAATGGTGACCTCCTCCCAGGAGACCTTTGAGTGCAGCAGATCCTCCCCCATCAAGCTGGAAAGACCCAAACTGGAGTTATTAAATCCCAGAACATCCTGAGTTGGAAGGGACCCAGTGGGATCATTGAGTCCAGCTCCTTGTCTTGCACAGGACACCCCAAAACCCCAGCACAGGATCTTGGTCCAGGAGAGCCAGGAGGACACGAGGGGCCAGCAGGACCTGCACTGGCACTTGGACAGGCTCAGGAGGGTGATGGTTGTTTTCCAGGGGCAGAATCCTCAATAATTTGATAATTAATAAGAAAGTGGATAAATAATTAAATAAAGGAGCCCAAGAGAGGGACCTTTCAGTGGCACCAGAGGTGAATATCCCGGGAGAGCTGGACTGGAATTCCTGCCAGCTCAGCATCAAAGGGTGCCCCGAAACTTTACCTTCCCAGTGACGTCTCTTCTTCCCAATGAAAGATGACCCAGGTGACCTTTGATTGAATGTCTTGATAGTCCAGAAGGCAGGGAGCAGGATAATTAGAGCCACAGCATCTGATCACAGGAGAGAGGTGAAGGAGGTGGGGGCACAACAATGGGGCTTTTCAATAGCGGGTGTGACACGGGGATGGTCCGGGAGGGGGAGCAGCCCAGGCTTTAAAAGGGGGATAAGGAGCTTAATTTGGAAGAAAGGGGGCAGGAAGCCGGTTGTTATCTCCCCAGTGCCATTCAGGCTGCAGGTGTGACTTAATCTCCCTGCTGGGGCAGATGGGTGCTCGGGGATCAACCACCTTCCCCGGGCCTTCTGCCTGTCCTGCTGCTCCCCCGGCCTTTCCATCAGCCAAACTCAGGGATTTTCCGTGTTTTACCAAGTGCTTGGCCCAGCCTCGCTCGGGTTCCCTGACTCACTCAGGAGTTTCAACTCTCATTTCTCAAATTTCAGTTTTAGACACTGAAAACCCTCCAAATCTTTCCTCTCTCTCCCCAAAATAAAACCTTTTTCCAACCACACACCTTTTGGGTGCATTCTTGGGGTGCACAGGCCTCATCCCCAAGGTTTGCTGGTGCCAGAAAGGGAAATTCTCCTCTCCAGAAGCGCCTCCAGGAGCTGGAGCTTCCAGAGGGGGAGAGACTCACAAATTGCAGCAGGAACCCACCCATCATCACTGTCCCAGCACTGATTCCTCATGGATATCCTGGTGCCCATGGAAGTTCTTCCTTAAGGCTCTTTTTCCCCCAGAATTCCGGTTTTTTTCCAGCTTCACCTCCTGGAGCTCCCGTGGGCAGGGTCTCATCCTGCTCTCCGGGTATTCCCAGTGCTGAATCCCGGCTGTTCTGAACCCCCACCTGGAACCTCCCTGTCCCCTCCACTCCCACCCAACCTCCTCAGACCCTTGTCCTTCCTCCCCTCCTCGAGACAAGGAGCATTAAGTGAATAATGATGAAAAGCCCCAGTTGTTCGGCTGAAAGTTCCCCTTTCCCCTTCGCTGCTCCTTTTCCCCCTCTCCATTTTCTCCAGGAAACCTCCCCACAAGTGCCAAATTATTTCCATGCGGGGCCGGCGAAGAAGAAAAAACTGCCCCACGAGCTCCTTCCTTGCCAGCCCTGCAACAAATTGGACAATTTGGAGCGATTAGGGAGGAATTCACACGCGGGGCCCGTGGCCTCCTGCAGCCCATTAAGGGCCATTTGGGGTGATGGGCCCATCTGTCTTTGTTGTTGGTTCTGGCAGGGCCGGTGACAGGTCCTTGGCTGGCCAGAAGGACATCCCAGCGCTCCCGGGGCAGGCAGAGCCTGATGGATGTCCCAGGGAGCCGGGCCAGGGATGTGGGACCTTCCCAGGGAGCCACGGTGGGGGTTTGGAACCTGTGGGACCTTCCCAAGGAGGCTGTGTGGCAGATCCCGGTGGTGTTTTAGCCCTTGGGTCCCCCTGAGGTGCCAGCCCGGGAGCTGCTGTGTGCTGACAGCTCCCACTGTGCCCATCCAGGGGAATTAAGAACTTGATCCAGAGCTTTTCAGCTCCTTGGACTGACAGATGCTCTGGGGGCTCTTTGGAGGGAGGACAGGGGTGCTAAAAGGTTCCTGTCCCAGGCCATGGGACACCTGGGACCTTTCCAAGAGGATTTGGAGCTGCTATTTAGCAGCAACTGGGGCTATTTGTGGAATTGGGGTCAATTATAACCAGCCTTCACCTGGCTTGATCTCAGAGAACTGGAGCCAGATGGCAACTTGTAGGATTGGCCTCTCCCATTCCCATTCCCACTTGGAGCTCGTGCTGTCACAAAGCACCATTGAATGTCAGGTGTAAATACCAGGATAGAGGTGGAATGAGAGGAAAAATCCACTTGGGCCAAGTCTGTCTCCTTAGCATCTCATGGAGCAATAGCCTGTGGCTGCCCCAGAGCTCCCACCCGCCAGTGTGGAGCCTCTTCCAGTGCCTCCCAGCCAGGGGGGTCGTGGACCTGCCTCTCTGAGTCTTCCTGCTGGCTCCAGCAGCACCAAGGGCTGCTTTTCCCCTGCTGGACCCTGCCTTTGGGTTTGGGAAGTGCCCCTGGAGCAGCAGCTCTCCTCCCAGCTCCTCCTGGCCAGCAGCGCCAGAAATGCTTTTACCAAGCGAAAGCAGAGCCTGATGTCATCCCGAGGCTCTGGGAGCCAGCTGAGCAAAGAGCCTGGATCCTAATCCAGCTGTCCAAGCCCTCATTACCCGCCTAATTCCGCGCTGGGATATTGCTCAGACATCTGAGGAGGTGCAAGCTGGCAATTTCTCTGCTGAGCATCTCCAGCAAAACAGCCGCCGGTGCCAAGCCCTGGCTCCTGACCTGTTTCTCCTCAGTAAGGAGATTTCCAGGGCGAGTCTGCCCTGGCCCTGCAGAGGCACCTTGGCTGGGCTGGGGGAGCTGCCGAGCTGTCACTCAGGGAGCAGGAATGCAGGCGAGGCTGCCCTGTGGTTTGGGAGGACTCCACCCCAGAGACAGGGGCAGGCACCAGGTACCAACCCCGGAGACTTGGGGCGCATCCAGGGCTGTTGATGACAGCCCTGATCTGTTCCTTAACCCTTTGGCTGCCTCCTTTCTGGCTGCAGCAACACCCAGGTGGTGCTGGTGCATCGTGTTTGTCCCGTGCTGGGATGGAAAAAGGGATGAGGAGGGATCCAGGTCTCCCTCCTCTGCTCCCTGGGCCTAGAGGATGTTTCCAGCTGGAGATTTCTGCCCAGGGAAGGGGTCCCTGTGCTGTTTTTGTCCTGTGATGTGCTAAAGCCTGAAGACTTTCTCTTTTTATAACACTTGGAACGTGGGTTTCACATTGACGGTTCTGCCAAGGTCTCCTGGGAAGGTTTGGGGTCCAAAACTCCAAATCCAAAGAAGGTGAACCCAAGGGGGCTGTACTTTAACAGCATTAATTGTCCCTACAGTGGGCAAACACAGTGGGTTCCTCCTTCCCCGAGGTGAGCCCCAGCCCAGGAGTTTTGGAAAGCCTGGCCAAGTATTTCCCTGGATCAGGGAACCAAGTTTCAGCTGCACCTTTTTTTGTGATGACAACATCCCACTGTCCCCCCAGACTCCCCCAAAAACCTGTTGGTGGGGCAGGCTGGCTCTGGAGGGAACAGCCCAGCTGCCTTTGTGCAGATCCAGGCACTGGGGTTGAATCCCACCTTAATGCCGGGGTAAAAGGTGGTGTGACCTCTTGTGCTGCTCCTGCCTCAGCTCTCTCTCTCCAAAACATGGCTTTTGTCTGTCTTCCTTTTATTCACACCAGTGCAAGTCCTCACTGGGCCAAGGCTTCACTGGTGTTTGTGTCCCACTGGTTGTTTTTCACCTGGCTTTCCATAAGAGGAATGTCCTGGGATTCTCCTCTCTGTGAACAGTCCTGCTTGGTTCTTCCCCTGCACATCCTGAGCATTCAGGGAGCCAGGTCCCAGATTTTGGCCTGTCTCCCTCGTTATTCTCCTTGGATATTTGCTTAAGGAATTCTCCCTGGATATTTAAATCCGTGCAGTGGGGCTGGGACGGGTCTTTGAAGCCTCCTGGTGTGCTCCAAGGGGATGAATCCCGTCTAGATCACGGCTCTGTCAGCCCTTCCAAGGCACACAGAGGCACTTAAAAGTACATCCCTGATTGCTTAATGAAAGGGCCCAGATCCTGCTTGTTCCTTTGCTTCTCCCCTGCTCCAAACTCACCAGCTCTCTCCCTCCACGTGTTTTTCCCTGCTGCCTGTCCTGTGCTGGGCAGGCAACACATCCCTCTGTCTCCACGTGGGCTGGGAAGCTGTTTCTGCGCCTGTTTATGGAGCATTTTGCAGCCTGTAGCAGTAAAGTGACCTGGGAAGTGGAAATGTTGTGAAGAAATTTGTGGCCCTACATTTTGGGGCTTGTTTCTGTTGGAGAGGAGCTCCAGCGTGTCCCAGCCTGGCTCTGTATCCTAAAATCTATCCCAAAATGCCCTTTTCTCTGAGAGTGTCCAAGGCCAGGTTGGACGAGACTTGGAGCAACCTGGAATAGTGGAAGGTGTCCCTGCCCATGGATGAGGTGGAATGAGATGACATTTAAGGTCTCCTCCAACCCAAACCATTCCCTGCTTCTACACTGCAATGACAGAAGAAAATCAAACCCAGCAGCAGCAGCAGCAATGACACCAAATCACCAAGGCCCTGGGGGACATCCCAGCCCATGGATGGGATTATGGAGGAGTTCACCTCCTTTCATCTCGCCTTCACAGTGACACCAGTGTCTTCCCAGCCTTCACCCACGGCCTGAGAGCCCCTGCTGATGTGAGCAGGGAGTGCTGACTCCCTGATGCTGAGGGACAAACTGAGCTGAGGGCTTTGGGAAGGGTTAAACCAGGGCGTGAACCCAAGGCCGTGCCCGGTGTTTGGTGTGGAGGGCACAGCTCTGCTTGGGGGGGTTCTGAGCAGAGCTGCCCCCCCTGCTGCCCCTGCAGGTCCCCCCAGCAGCCAGCTCTGGTGGGATGCCATCACCCCTCGTGGCAGGACCCGCTCCATGAGCCCGGGGTGATGTCGGGAGGACACGGACCCGTCCTCTCACGCCACGACTCGCTCCTGCTGACACAGCTCTGCTGCCCTGGGCCTGGGAGTGATGTCAGCCCGGGGCCCTGCCAAGGCTACAGAGCTGGCCCCGGCACCTTCCCGCCCGCCCTGGAGTGCCCCGTGGCTCCTGCTGGGCCGTGCCGGGACTGCCCCGTGGCTCCTGCTGGGCCGTGCCGGGACTGCCCCGTGGCTCCGGCTCCGTCGTGTCCTCGCGACCAGGAGGCTCCGCCGGGCCCCGGGCTGGGTTTGGGGGAGGAGGGAGCGAGGGCAGCCCTGGTTCTGCAGGTGGGGTTTTGCTCAGGCTGAGGGGACTCCGACTCTGCTGCCTCCCGGCATCGCTGGCCTGGGGTGGTCCCGTCATGGACAGCACCTGGATCCCTCTGGGAGCAGATCCCGACGGGACAGAGCACGGCCAGTTGGAATCCCAGGGGCGTGGAATGGTGTGGGTTGGAAGAACCATCCAGTCCCACACTATCCACACCTTCCACTATCCCAGGTTGCTCCAAGCCCAGTCCAACCCGGCCTTGGACACTTCAGGGATGGGGCAGCCACAGTTCTCAGTAGTTACTCTGTCGTTGCTCCTGGTTTCCAAGTCCAAGCTGGTCTCAGCCCTCCACGGCCCCTCATTTCTGCCCGTGTTTCGGGAGGGGGGTGTTTGACCTCGAGCACGAGGAGGTGCCTCCCTGTGTGGGCTGTGTGGGTGCTCCAGCCTCCTGCAGCTCGCTTGGGGCTCCTGCTGCGGTGTAGACTTGTCTTGCATCTCATTAGAGGCTCGTTTCTCCCCTCCTTGCCTGCCACTCGCTCCTCTCTTCCCCTCTGCCTCCACACACGGCTGCTTTGGGCCCCAGTGCCGGTTCTCTTGGCTGTTTGGGGTGCTGAACCTCCCCTGCAGGCTGAATCTGAGCGGATTTTACCAGCTAAAACCTCCCAGGAGGCAGGTTTGGCACTCTCACATCCCAGAGCCAAACGAGTGGATATCCCCTTCTTTTAGGAGCCTGATGAACCCAGATGCAGCTGGATTTACACCAAGGAGCTCTCAGCAGAACCTCCACCACCCCCTGTGTGTCCCCTGAGAGCTGAGCACGAGCTCCCTCCCCTGCCCTGCTTCCACATGTGAGGCAGGAATGCCATTTCCCCACCTCGCTGGGGAACATCCCGATGTTGCCTCAAGATTTTTGCAGAGAAACCCGTGTTCTGCAGGTCATTAAGGTTTGATTACCTGAGACACAACATGTGCTTGGTAAACTAGGAGAGGTTTTGTTGGTTTTCTTTTTTTTTCCTTGGGTGGTGTCATGACCTGGCATCATGTAAAAATGATTTTGTATCTGGGGTTATTATTACTTGTATAACGTTATGGGTAATTATCTACCAATAATTATCATGTTGAATAACTCCAGAAAGGGTTTATTTAATATAAACACTTAGAAAGGTAAATACTCCAGGATAAGACGGAGCCCAAGGGCTCAGGACTGCTGGGTTTTATTTCCAGC
The DNA here is from genome assembly GCA_035583135.1 of Lophotriccus pileatus. Taxonomy (NCBI): domain Eukaryota; kingdom Metazoa; phylum Chordata; class Aves; order Passeriformes; family Tyrannidae; genus Lophotriccus; species Lophotriccus pileatus. The sequence goes on along the minus strand of JAWWES010000262.1, from coordinate 2,693 downwards.
CATGGCACTTAACAGATGTGGCTTCCCCAAATAACTTGACTTTAGGGGGAAAGGAGTTTTGCTCTCTACCATCAAATAACCCAAAATTACACTGCCAAGATTGAAAGAAGCTTGGATGATACTTTACTACCCCAACAAAACATGGGAAATATCCCAAAGGATCAGTTCTGGGGTGTTAGTTTCTCCTTTGGAGTGATCCAACCTTGTAAAACGCAGCTCAAAGCCACTTATTTCAAAATCAGCTCTGTTTTATCGCTTGCTTTTTCAACTCCCAGCCCAGGAGAGCACTTGAAGACTGAGGAAAAGTCGATGCTGAAAGCCTGAGGAACGATTTGCACGAGGACCTGTTTGTGTGTTTGAAGCCAGGCAGGGAGGGGAAAAAAAGGAAAAAAAAAAATCAAGGATGAAACAGTCACCAGAAAATTGATAGACATGCCTGGAAATGCCTTTAACCCTTATTTACTGCAGGGCCTGTGGTTTGTGCAGCCTGGAGTCTCGCTCTGGCTGCTTGGTCCCCGCTGGGATTGCAGAGGTGGGGAGGAACGCCCGGCGCGGCGTTTGGGCCCCGGCAGAGCAGCCCAGGGGAAAAGGGGCTCACCCAGAACAGGGTTCCTGGGCCTCTGGGCGGACTGAAAGCAGGTCTAGGGCTGGAGTTCTGCTGCTGGTGGCAGTGGGCAAAGGGAAGGAGGCTCCTCCAGAGCCCCTGGAGCTGTGCCAGGCTCGGCCCTGCCAGGCTGGAACTCCTGTGGGTGTGGAGTCCTACTTGTTTTATCACAGGGGCCGATTACCATTTCCCTGGCGCTGGAATAAGCAGGAATAACTCCCTGGAGATAATGGCACTGCAGCCCAGGAAGAGCCAGACTTGCTGTTCGAGGCTCCACCGAGTCCTGAAACCTCGAGGTGCGGGGAAAGGGAGGGAGCTCCGCGTGTCCCTCTCGGTGCAGAAGAGGAAACCGAGGAATCAGAAGTGTCCTGCACAGGCTGTGCCATGGAGAGGAGCTCCAGGGACACACGGGGCCTCCAGGCACGCTGCTCCATCCTGGGAGGGAGCCTGGTGGGGCTTGACAGCCAAGCCCAGGAGCAGAGGAGAAAGAAGGTGATGATCAGACAGAAACCACCAGCACGAGGATGGCCCTTGTCTTGGAAGCCACATGGATATAAAGGAAAACCTTGTGGCTGACACTGTACCCTCGTTATATCACAACATTATATGACATTTTAGATATATATATATATTATTATGGTGACATTATCCCCATCTCCAAGTGCATGAGGCCATCAGAGTGGTGGGGAACGAGTAAAGCTGTTTTGGGTTGGGTTTTTTGGCCTGTTTTGGGTTTTTGGATCGTTGCTTTTAAAACGAAATTGCTCTGGGCTTTGCTGCCGTGGGGCTTTTGAGCAGCGAGGCAGAGCAAAAATCCCCAGCTGGGAATCCTGTGGGATTACCAGGATGGGCCCATGCATGCAGGAATGTGCGTGTGCAGCCTCTTTTGTCAGTGGGAGAACAGGAGAGATCCAGGAGAAGTGACAGTGCCATGACCTCGGTCTCCCCTGCTTTGAACCCAGAGCGGTTTGGGATGGAAGGGACCTTAAACTCCACCCCGTTCCAGCTCCAAGCCATGGGCAGGGACACTTTCCACGTTGCTCCAAGCCTTGTCCTTGGACATTTTCAGGGATGGAGCAGCCACTTTGGGGTCCTTGTTGCACCCAGCCCATGCACAGCCCAATCCCTTCCCTCCCCCAGCCTTCCAAGCTCTCCTGGTGTCCTGGGCTGTTAAAGGAGCTGTTCCCTCTCCTTTTCTGGGACTGGGGAGAAGGAAGAGGCTCGGAGCAACCCAGCTCCCTCATGGTGGCCTCCTGGGGTGGGGCAGGTTTAAACAACATGCCAGAATGTGTGGCTGTCCTTGGACATGTCTAATTTCCCCTTTCCCAGGGCAGGGAATGCTTGAATCGCCCTGTAGCGGTTGGGCACAGGAGGGGAAAGATCATTAACATACAAAGGGCTCCTCTTTCAACACCAGCCTTGAAAACTTTCATGATTTTTAGCTCTGTCTCATCACATTTGTTCTGTGTTGTACTTGGGTTGGTTGGGTTTTTTTGTTTGTTTTTGGTTTTGGTTTTTTTTTGTTTGATTTGGTTTGGTTTTTTGTTTGTTTGGGTTTTTTTTGGTTTGGTTTGGTTTTTTGTTTGTTTTTTTTTTAAGTCCTAATTCTTGGAATTGGGTAAACATCTCAGGATCTCTCATCTTCTGCTCAAGGCTCCGACTCCTGATGGGAGCAGAGGGGAATCATGGATTGCAGAGGTGACACAGGTGGTGATCCAGCAGCAACACCGGGTGGCTTTGGCTCATTTCTGATTCTTTCCATATTCAAACAAAGCTCTTTGTGAGGGGGAGTGAGAGTGGGGGACTGTTGTCACTCCTGATCACTGGGACGGAGCCTGAGCCACTTTGCTGATTGCAGCAGAAATTACCACTCCAGCCAGGTGGGAAACACCCCATTTTTCACTTTTCATTTGTCTGCTTTCCCTCTTTCTGTCTCGCTCTCCCATCTCAGTGGATCAGGATTGGGACCCGTCCTGGGAATGTGGAAGTTGCCCAGAGAATGGATGTCCCACCCCTGGAAGTGTCCAAGGCCAGGTTGGACAGGGCTTGGAGCACCCTGGGCTGGTGGAAGGTGTCCCTGCCCATGGCA
>JAWWES010000261.1:10000-16848 GCA_035583135.1 Lophotriccus pileatus | reverse complement strand
GGAAGGGAGGAGGGAGCGGGGGGGGGGAGAAACATTTACGCTGATGCTCAGAGAAGGTGGAAGGTAATTGTGGAAGGTAGCCCAGGAACTATTTCTTGACGTAATTTATCTCTGTCCTTTCCTTCTGCAGCTTCCTCGCCTCTAATGGACACATTAAATTGAATATCGGTGAGAAGGGGAGAGGAGTGCGGTGGAGGTGGGATCCCCACCCGGGGGAAGGAGCTGGGGAGGGGAGGGGAAGGCGGGAGGGGGGGGGAGAGGAGAAGCTCGGAGCCTAAAAGCAAAGGGGCTTTTGTCATCTTTTGCAGCGCTGTCTCCTCGTCAGGCTGCTCAGCAGCTGAGAGAGGACCGCGGGGCACAGGCACATCTCGTCCTGCTTTGAGAAAGAAGTTCTCTTTGGGAAGAGGAAAGAAGAATAAATCTATATATTTTTATATCTATATAATACCAGGAGCGTCTTTAAAAAGAGGAGGGGGGAGAATTATAATGATAATAATAATAATAACACCCCCACCCCCCAAAAAAAGGAAAAAAACAGAAAAAGAGAAGCCTGAGGTTTGCACTGAAAGGCTGCGTTTTCCGCCGGGTAGTTCGTGGATGTTTTTATGCCCTTCAATAAAATTTTTACGAGGATCATTTGATTGTTCATAAATGTGTCGTTCATTAAATAAAACCGTAGGACTGGGTTTCAGCTCTCGAGCTGGGGGGGATGAGGGAGCTTTTTGGTATCAGGAGAAAGCAACAATGTGTGTTGGGCACATGATCTTTCTTTTTTTTCCTCTCTCCTTTTTTTTTTTCCTTTTTTTAATTTTTTTTGAGTCACGCTTGGAAACTTTTTCCTCTCTTTTTTTTTTATTATTCTTTTTTCTTTTTTTTTTTTTTTCACCAAACCGAGGGAAGAAGTTGGGAGCATTAAAAAAAAATCGCTGGTAGCCTGCCTGCATTTTGAGTGAATAACCTTTCCTTTGTAAGGAAAGACAGGTAGGTAGAGAGCTCCCGCCCATTGGAGTCTCCAAAGAAGGCGATTTCTTGGGCAGGAAAACAAAAAAAAATAAATTAAGATCCCTAATAAAATAAAATAAAAAAAAAAAGAACCTCTCATGATTATTTATTTATTTATTTATTTAGAAGCAGAACCACCTCCTCCCCCTAAAAAAAATTGGCTTATCTGGGCTCTCCGAGGCTCCTCATCAGCTCGGGTTTCCTTAGGCTGAGAGGAACGGTGGGGAAATGGTCAAAAATTGGCAAGAAGGAGGTAAAAAGTGCGGGCTCCTGAGGGAGAGGCGGGCAGGGGGTGGGTGGGCAGGGGATCCCCTGCGAGGCAGAGTCAGCACTGACAGTCCTGCAGAGCCTGGGCGAGTCCCACGGACCGGCAGGGCACGGACCTTTGCAGTTCTCCTTCATTTCTCTGGGTTTGGTGTGGTTTTTTGTGGTTTTTTTGGTGTTTGTTTGGGGTTTTTTTTCCTCGGTGAGTTGCACGAGAAACGCGAGCGGGAGGAGGGAAAAGGGATTGAGGCAGATTCGAGGAAAAAGAGGGTAAAAACCACAACCCCCCCACTCTCCAAAGTCGCCCCCTGAGCTGAGCCGGGGTAAAAGCTGCACCTCGAGGAGCAAGTGGAAGAAATGGATGCTCAGGGCTGCCCTCGCTGCTGGGAGAGGCAGGATTCCCCCTCTCGGAAAGAAAAAAAACCCAGGCAAGGCTCTAAAACAAAAATATGACGGGACGTGTTTGTCAAGGGACTCCGGATTTTCCAAATTCGAGAAGACATCGACTCGCTCTTCCCCCCCCCACCACACACACCCCCTCAGAATTTATTCCCCACTCCGTTTTAAGTCCCCTGCTTTATGTGAGCCCTTAAAGGGAAATATTCCTGCAGGAGCAGGATGTCTTCTTTGGCCTTTATCGAGAGCAATTTATCTGTCAATCACCGGGCTCCAATGATGGTTATTTTTATGTTCACGAGGGGGGGAAAAATAATAAATAGATATTTTATGTATAAATATATCTATACTCATCATTCTTTTATCTATTCCCATTTTAAAAATACTTCCTCTGCGGGGGCTGCAGATCGAGGGGGTTGTGACGTGTTCAAGGGGGGGGAAAAAAGCTGCCTGGCTTTCCCACTTTGGTGGAATATTTTAAAGGGAATCCTCACAAAAGCAGGGGTTTGTCTGTACCAGCAGAAAGGGGAGAGAGAAAAAAAAAGAAGGCAGAGAAGGAGAGAGGGAGAAAGGAAGGACTGAGCACGCAGCGGGGAGAGAAGCGCTGGCAAGCAGCGGGGAGGTTAAACCAGAGGGGAAAAAAGAAATAGAGCACTAATGTCAGGATACACCACAGAGGAACGGCAGGACGGGCAGAAATTATCGAAGCCACGCAGCTCTGATAAAGTAGCGGCAGTTTTTGCAACCCCAACGCGGGCAGGCAAGGTCACTGGAATTAGTCGTGGCTGGGGCGTGTTGGTGTCACACAAAAGGCAAAAACGTATCTGGCCAAGATTTCTCTCGCTCGCCAGGAAACCTGCAGCACACGGAATTATCCACCCACCCCCCCAACACTCCCCGGTGCTGCCCTGGGATGGGAAATCAAAGAAAAAGCAAACAAATCAGATGGCGTTCGCAGCACAAACCCCCTTCACTCGGGGGCTGCTGCGAAACTGGAGCGGCACAAAGCAGAGACGGAGCCACTTCACCTTAAAGCACCCATGAAAGACGCGGTTTAAGACTTTAAAGCCACGGTTGTGAGACCAAAGCCACGGTTTGAGGCTCAAGACGCGGCTTAAAGACAACGCTTTCCCCCAGGTTTTGGCCGCAGAATCCCGCGAGGCGGCGCGAACCCCCATAAAATTTAACGCGATGTGGAAAACCCCAACCCCATAAAATATTGTCCTTTCACGCTTAATCTCGACGTGAAACCATCCCCATGGATGAAGGCAAAGTTATGTGGAGAAAGTCGTCTCCGAGCGCTGGGAGGGGGTGGGGAAAAAAGAGAGGAATATCCCGGAATATTCTTCTTTTCAGTGGCGGCGTCTCCGAGCCGATTTCCCGACCGGAATGGGAACACGCCTCGCTATTGAATTCAGCGGCTACAAGGTTGTCTCGCAGCTTTTCTGCGCGCTCCGGCCACACTCCTGTGCCTCCACGGCAGCCTCGGGACTTGTTTAACGGGAGATTACCTCTTCTGAGATGCTGGTGAACTCTCGCATCCCTCCCAGGCAGGCTCAGATCGTTTCCTCTCACCTCCCCTTTTGAATGTGCGGGGCGGGGGGCGGTGGGTTGGGGGGTTGGAAAGGAACTTCACTGCACCGAGCGAGACTAACCCTGGCAGCCCCACGAGCCGGACGAGTATTTAGATTTATTATTTCCCGGGGAAGGGGGGGGAAATAAAAATATAATCGTCACAATAAATAATAATCATTAAAAAAATATAAGGGAAAAGAAAGAAAGGAAGAAAGAAAGAAAGTAGGGTGGCAAATTAGGAGGTTGCAGAAAATGAAGCCTTTGTCTGAGCACTGTCCTGGCTGGTTGACTCCTGACACCTTTCTTGGAGCGAAATGCTGCCCATGTTCGCCCTTGTCCCTGCAAGTGCTCTGCGTGCTCAGCCCGAGCTGCCTCCCTTCCCTGTCCAGGCTCTTTCCCTTCCCTTCCAAATCTTTTGCTTTCGCTTTGAGAAATTCTGCCCTGATTGGAAGGAGCGGAGACCAAAAAAAAAATAAAATAAAAAAAAAAAGCCAATAAAAAGAAAACAAGGGGAAAAAAAGAAAAAAGAGAAGAAGAAAAAATGAAAAAAAAAAGTAATAAAAAAGACAGAAGAGGGAGGAAAATAAAAGGCAAAAAACCTCCACTATTGGACAGCCTGCCTGCCGAGGAGACGCTGCTTTCTGGAGTATTTTCTCGCTCTTTAATTCTTATATTTCTTTTTTCGCAAAAAGCGGTGGCCAGGGCAGAGCCGCTCGGAAGGTCCCCGAGATCTGGGAGCGGGGAGAGGGGGGAAGGTTTCTCCTTTTCCCCAGCGCAGCTCCAGGCCCCTCCGACGGTTCCCTCCGGAGCGGGGCACCCCGAGGCTGCGGGGCCCGGAGCTCCCCGCGGGGGCCGCCCCGCAAACCCCCGGGGTGGGTGGATTGGGGGGGGGGGGGGCAGCGCCGCGCCCACCCCCCTTCCCTTCCCCCGACATCCACGGGGGGTGGGGGGAGAAAAAAAAAACCCACCCCAAACCCACCGGCGCTGCCCCGCGTTCAATTAACACTGTCAAGGTCGGATTAAATAAGAAATCGGCGGTTTCGCCGCTCCTGCCCCCCCGTTCCTGCCCCTTTCCCTCCCCGCGGGCACCTCCAGCCCTGCTCTGGAGGAGCGGGCAGGGCGATGCCGCCTCCGTCTCTCTCTCCAGAAGCCAAGCGAAAAGAACCCTTCCAGCAGCTCCGGCTCCCACTCAACCCGCGAATAAAGTTCCCTTTTCCCTCCCTTTCTTTGTCCCTTTCCATTTCCCTTTCCTCGTCTCCTTTGCCTGCCCAAGTTCTTTCTCGCTTCCTTTTGTTCCTTCTTCACCCCCTCCTTTTCTCGGGAAAAAAAAAAAAAAAAAGAGGAAAAAATTGTGCACAATGGATTGAATGACTCCTGAGCAGAGTCTCTGAAGAGGCTGCAAAATATCTCCTGATCCCCCCCCAGATGCCTCTGATTATTCCAGGATTGTCTCTTAGAGTAAATAAAGACGGGGAAAGATTAATTTCAGGCCAAATACCGCCCGCGATTCTTGCAGCAGCGCGATTGCTTCGCCCTCCCCTTCCCTTCGCAAAATCCTTTGGCTGCTGGAAAATCATATTTATTCGGGCTTCTTAAAGAGTTTGGCGCGGAGAAAACCTCCCCGGGACAACAACTGGCGGCGCATCGCTTGATATCAACGTGAAAACGCCAACCTGAGCCAATGTGGGAGCCACAGCCAAGGCAAAGAAAACCAGTTTTCCGCTGAAAATGGCACTGCAGGAGTTTTTTACCTGCTTTAAGAGCTTCTCCCCACACACACACACACACGCATTACTCCCCCTCTGTTTGTTGCTAAGAATTCCTGTCTCTCCAGTGCTGGAGGTACAGCTAATAGACAATAAATTCCGAGGTGCAATTAAAGCTCAGAACAATTTCTTTAAGTGCGTTATGGTCTCCTTTTCCCAAAATTTCAGGTCTCCACCAGACGAAGCCTCCCGCAGATGTTCCCGAAGCCCGGCGGCTCGTCTGCCGCGGCCGAGGAGGCTCGGAAAACTCAAGCTCCTCTCCCCGCTGCTCTCCAGGTTTTCTCGGTTTTGGGTGTGATACGAAACGCAGGTCAGGGGAAGGGGGGGAAAAAAATTCCCAGAGAAGTAAATTAAAAGACGAGCGAGGAAACAAGCCTGAACCCAGAGAGGCGAATTGTACACCGCCCGAAGAAACATATTTCTATGCTTCTGCCTTTACATTTATTATGTTTCTGTCAGACACCCTGTAATTAGCATAGATAACTGTAGTTGCGAGCTCCAAGTTGTGTCTGCAAATCCTATTGTTCGGCCGCTCCGGTTGCACACCAGCGAGCTTGAAAGCGAGCACAAGGTGTTAGGAAGAGCCTGGTGCCCCCAAATAAGACAATAACCCCCCGAAATGTCTGGGAGGGGAGGGGGGGGAGGAAGGAAGGAGGGCGGAGGGATGAAGGTTGCCGCTTTAGGCGATGGATTCCAGCCCAGTCTGCACCGCAATATCTCTGGCCTGGTGCAAATCTCCTCCAGGAGATCAGTTCAGTCTTAAACCTGCCTCTGTCTACCACGAATACGGCTTAAAATAGGTTATTCGGGCAACCCCAGCCCCCCCTTGCCAAGCCTTCTGTCTCGTCCCACAGCCCGCTGCAAGGAGTGATTTGTAAAGGTCACCCAGAGCCGGTACCTGTGTAAATACTCGGGGTCTGAGCAGACACCCGCGGCTCCGAACAACAACCTTGGGCAGGGACATTTCCTGCCCTTTACACCAGCCCCGGGTTGTTTTCCAGCCCGTTCGCCTCGTAGGGAAAGGGCTGAGCTTTCAGGGGGATTTCAAACCCCGCACCCCTTCAAAATCCACACGAGCAAATACCCACGAGAAAGGTTTTCTTTTTTTTGGGGGGGGACACCCCTCAGACAGAGCCCAGCTCTTCCTCCGATTCGACCTCCAAAAGGGAAAGTTCATCAACACGACCCCACGGCTCAAAATCTCCCCTCCAGAGGAGGGTTTTGTTGTTTCGGGGGTTTCTTTACTTCGCAAAAAAAAACCCACCTCCAAAAACCATCCCCGGCAGCAAAGGATAAAAAAAGTTCATCCCCGGGCAAAAAGGCACAACCACCCAGCCAGACGCGGGCGAGAACCTCCAGGTTGCAAAATTACACCTGCTGGGAGAGGAGGGGAGGATTTCCACGAAGAGCAGCCGCGGGGGAAAATTATGCAACCCCCGCGTATGGTAATATCGCTAATATTTTACCCCGATAAGGCCGTCGGGGAGCGCAGGAGCACGAGCGAGAAAGAGAACAATATTGCAGCGAGGAAGACGAGGGCGAACAGCGTGGTGTCCTTTTGACTACCCATGTTTTTTACATAAAAAAAATAACCAAACCAGGCACATCCATACAAAATCGCTGGCGCAATAAATCCCCGCCGTCCCCTCTTCCTGATCTAATATCATCATTAAAAACCAGTGGGGGGAAAGATTTTAAACTTTTATTGCGTTCCCGGAGTTGGGTCGCTGAACGTATATTAAGTTTAGATTCTTCTCTTTCTCTCCAGGGGGGGTGGCGGCTGAGAAATAAAATCAATCTTAATATACACGGAATAGATATTGGTTTGTCTTGTACATGCTGTTA
>JAWWES010000261.1:0-5000 GCA_035583135.1 Lophotriccus pileatus | reverse complement strand
TCGTCACATTAAGTATCCGCGGAATGGGAAAGGGGGGGAACTTACCCGATTTGCAGCACTTGGCAAAGCGGGGGCTTCGTTGTGGGAGAGGGGAGGGCGGGGGGGGGGGGCCCAGAATAATTACGAATAGATATATATTGAATTTATTATTATTATTATTATTATTATTATTATTATTATTATTATGAGAAGGCATTTGCCTCTGGGCAAAATTTAAAATAATAATATTATTATTATTAATAATAATAATAATAATAAAAATTAGGAGTTGGGCCGCCTGGCTCTCCTGCGGATTTTAAGGGAAGGCAGAGCAGGTTCGAAGGAGGTAAAAAGGGGGCGATTTCCACCAGGCTGGGTGCCTGGGTGTAAACCGGCGGTAGCAGCGCCCACCTCCACCTCCCAGCAGCGGAGAAACCGCGGCGGGGGCTGCGGAATCACCGCGGGGGCGAATCTCTTCGGGCTTAAAACACCCGCAGCTCGAAAAATCCCCTGCGCTCAGCCCTGCGGATTTCGGGGGTGCCCCGCAGCTCTCGGGGCTTCCCCCCAGCTCTTTGTCACCCCAGAGAAAAGCCTCATCTCTTATTTAGGGGTTTTTTTTGTGGATTTTTTGGGTTTTTTTAATGAACGGCAGAGGTTGAAATGGTCGCCTGTTCGTATTATTTTGGGGGGGAGGAATTAATTTTCGCTCTCCTGGAGCTCCCCCCCCTCTACCCAACCTCGAACGGCCTTTCCCTCAAGTGTATGGGGTTGCACGAAATACCTTTGCCTTTAAGAGCTGCGTGGGCACAAATAGGTGAATTCGGAGGTAATTGTAAACCTCCCCCCCAAAACGCTCCTCGCTCTCCTACACCGGCCAGACCCGCGCACAAACACGCCTGGGGAAGGCAAACGTATTTCACACGTACGTAAATAAACACCAGCGAATACTTGGGCTTTGAATTTGGTCATGAGGAGCTCCTGGCACCGGCGGCCGGCCGGGACCTGAGCCTGAACCGGAGCGAAAAAGCGAAGCGAATCCTGCAGCTGCGGCGACTCCTCGGCACCGAATTCGGGGAATTCGAAGCAAAAGCCTCGATTTGGCCAAAGGCACCTTCAAAATTTTGCCCCAGGTGGAGCCGCTTTGGCCTTTGCCAAAAACCTTGGATGCTCCCAAACCTTGGAAATCCCCTTGAAAGGCTCGCGCCCTCCCCCCCAAAATGCCGATGTGACACCACAAAGGTCTCTCACCTTCTGCGGAACGAACCTAAATTCGGGTTCGGCCCCAAACGAAAACTGCGGCTGTCAAAGGTTTTTAAAGGAAGGGACAGAAACAGAAAGGAAACAAATCCGCCCCAAATTGGCTCGGACCGTTTGAAACCACCGCAAACAACGCAAAACACCTTTTAAAAGGCAAAAACCTTTCCCCCCAAATCTGGGCAGTGCCTTCCTTCTCCGCGCATCCATTTTAAATTTAACATCCGAAGCGAAAGAAACCCTTTATCTTTATTTATTTCTTTCCCCCTTTATTTCCGCCCATAGAGCAAATCCAACCCGAAATAACCTTCTTTTCGGGGTTAACTCCCACCAAAACCTCTCTTGGCGTGGGCATCCAAGGCGCTTTGTGCAGATTAAGTTTGCAGGGGTTTTGATAACCTTGACTTTGCTGCTTTTTTTTTTCTCTTTGTGTGGAATCGGAGCTGAGCTGTCAGATAATATCATTTCCCTTTGACGGAGGGATGGGATTCCAAGAAATAAATAAAAAAAAAAATAAAATAGAAAGGAAAATAATAATTATATAAAAAAAATATCAACCAAACCTAAAGGTGTTTGTGTGTGGTGGGAGGAGGGAAACGAAGCGTTTCTGGGTTCTGCTTTCATCAAGGCCAATTTTAGGGGAAGGAACGCCAGAGGACAGGTTTTGTTGGTGCCACAGACCCGAGGCGCGGTGCGTGGGGGTCCACGCACGACCCTCACGCGTGAGCCCCGCATGAACATCCACCAGCAGAGCCCCCAGCCAGGCTCCTGCTCTGGAGCCCCTTAATTATAGCCCAGCCTCTGACACGCGGCCGATATTTTAATCCACCACAGGCAAACCCTGCACCGCTCGCAGCCGAGCGGGATTTTCCAGGCAGCTTCTCGCCCGGGGGAAATTCAATCCGTCCCTTCACATGATCCGCCAGGAGCCCCCGAAGCCCCCGAGCTTCGAGATCGGGAAACAAACCCCCGAATCTTGCCCAGCCGGGCAGATTTTTTCAAGCCCTTGCGCCGCCTCTCCGGGCGAAAATCAAAAACGCGCTCAAGGAAAACGCCTCGGTTCGAAAATGCCAAACTTAAAACATCTGCTCGACACACAGAAAACATTTATTTTTTTTTTTGCCTCCGCAAACGAGACCTCAATCCGCCAGGAATAAAAATAAATTAAAAGAATTAAAAAGCGTCTTTTTTTTGTTTTGTTTTGTTTTTTTTCCCCCCTCTTCCGAGTCTCCCCAAGAGCTTCCCAACCCCCGAAAGGAGCCGCAGCTCCCGCCTTGGAGCTCGAGAGCTGCATTTTCATTTTCATTTTTCTTTCCCCACCCACCCCCGCTCTTTTCACACCGAGCAAAGCCGAGGACGACAAATTTTCCCTTCGCACGCGGCAACGAAGCGTTTGCGCAGACAGCGAAATGAGAAGGGGGGTGTTAAAAATCGGGGTTCATCTGCCTTGAAAAACACAACACCCCCTCCCCCTCCAAGCAGCGAACAAACCCCAAACTCTCCGCGATTTCAAAGCGAAGCCACTTCATCCCTTTGCATTTTGCGGCCGGGATTGCAAAGACCAATTTTTCCTCTCTCTCTTTTTTTTTTGCATAATAAAGCAGCTTTTTCTCCGTATAAACAGCGAGCTCTCACGCGGCTCTCCGCTCCCTTTTCTCGCATCATACACACGCACATATATTTCACATTTTTAAGAAGAAACATCTTTTCCCCCCCCAAAAAAACCCAGCAACAATGCACGACATTTCACCGCCCAGCTTCTGCGGGAGAAGTTGGCGGGGCAGAGAGCACGCAAGCTGCGCATTCACATTCCTCCCGCTCTTCCTCGCTGCGGATGATTACTAATTGCCGAAATCAGCTCCCGATAATGAATGAGCATTCCCTTACCTTTCGCTTCATTGTCAGAATTGTCAGTGCTGGTGTCAGTGTTTTTATTCAGCTCCTTCTCTGCCTCCGAAGGACTTATTTTGGGTGCGGGGGCGCTTTTTTCTGTTTTAATGTCGTTCGTGGATGTGTTCTGGGTATTATCTGTTTTTGTGTTTTCGGGGTAACTCACTTTAGCCACCGGGGGCGGCGGAGGAGGAGGTGGTGGAGGTGCTGGTGCTGGTTCCAGGTGCTCATTCCTTGGGTTCAGGCTCGCCCTGGAGTCAAAACTTGCCTCAAACTCGTTTGGATTGCTGCAGTTTGACGTCTTCTCCATGGAGGGGTAACCTTGGCTCGCTCGGTAGTAGCTAGGAACGGGGACTTCATGGTCATTTAGGCAAGACTCAGGCATTTGGTTGGGGTAGAGGGCTGCCTCTGTGGCGTTTTTTGCCCTTTTCTCAGCGTTATACATACAGCAAACATTCTCTTCCTTGACATTGGTCGGGAAGGAGCAGGATGGGAGCTGTCTTGCAACAGGTTGCTCGATCCTGTACGTATTTTTGGGGTCACACCAAGTGTCTAGCTGAGAAAGGTAGGATGGATAGGTGCTGAGAGACAAGGTAGCGCTATTCACCTCGTCCCTTTTGGAAAGAGACGGGATAATTCCACAGTTCCTCATGACTCCGCAGCTGAAATCGCTCCCAGGCTGCATGTACATCCCTTGGCTGGAGGAATAATTCTCCCCTCTACAGGTACCGGCCAACGAGTCCATCAAAAACGAGTTGGAAGTCACATTGTTGGGACATGACATTTTCAGAGAGGGTTTTTAAGGAGGAATACTCCAGCCAGGGGCTGACATCTTTTTTTTAGGGGGAAAAAATATCAAGCACCATAATTATCCACGCATCGCTCTCCCCCCCTCCACCCCCCCACGTGACGCCCAGGCCAATGAGGATTGAAAATGGCCTTGATGATTCAGACGGGGACGACGTCACGGGGGTCAAGTTGTCGCGACCGGGAGCGGCATCGTGGAGCAACAGCGACATCTGCCCGCGCCGGGCCGGGACCTTCACGTTGAACAAAGGCAGAGAAGCCCCCCCTGCGCCCCTGCTCCCCTCCCGCCCGTTTGTTTACCAACGGGAGCCACGCGTGGCAAAGGGGGCGAAGGAAAAAAAAAGGGGGGGAGTGGGGGGGGGATGGGGGAAATAAAGGCAATTTTAAGCAAAAAAAAAAAAATCGATCTACGCCTTTTAAAAAATTCGGCGAGAAACGGGTGAAATTGAAATGGAATTAAAAAAATATTAACGCCCCCCATCCTTTTTTTCCTCTGCCGCCGACTCGAAATCCTTTTTTTTTTCTCATCAAAAACAAAAAAAACCCCAAACCATTGTGTTTTTTAATTATTGCTTCCCAACCAGCGACCCCTTCCCTCCTCCTCCTCCTCCTCTTCTCCTTCCTCCGCTCGGCTGCTCCTTCCTCCCCCTCCCGAGCCAGGGACGGAGGAGCTCCGGGGCTGAACCGGCTGCGGCGCCGCCGCTTCTTGCCCTTATTTTTTAATTCTTATTAAAAATGATTTTAGCCATCGGAAAGGGGGGGGGAGATCTGGATGGGGTTTGGGGGACGTGCTTTGCTTTTGCTGTTTCGAGAAAGACGCGAGGAGAGAAGAAGGGCCGGGGGCGGGGAGGGATGAGGGGGGAAAGAAAATTGGGGATTAATTCCAAGCCCCTTCAGCCAGGCTTTTCCCGAAAACCTCGAAGCTCCTTGGAGCAGGTCGGATATTTCCCAAGCAGCTTTTTTATTGAAGAAAAAGGCGGTGAAATCTTACTTTTGCTTTGTTTTCATTTTTTAAATATATATATATTCCCCCCCCCCGCCCTTTCCCCGCAGCGAAGCAGCTTCGCCTT
>JAWWES010000260.1:0-16860 GCA_035583135.1 Lophotriccus pileatus | reverse complement strand
ACTTATAGACCTTTCTAATAAAGGGGTTGTTATTCCTACCTGGATATAATTTTGGTCTCCTTTCCCACACTATTCCTTGATCGGAGTCCATTAAGTTCGGATTTGTAATTGCTTAGGGGGAGGAGCTTTTTTTTGGGTCTTCCTCGTGGTTTATTCTCAGCAAAACACTTGTGTCTCACTCGAACTGGGACAATATGTAACAGCTTATGTAACCGAAAAAGGTATAAAAAGCGGAGTTTTTAAACAGCCGGTATGCTCTTTGGGATATTATGTAACCCAAGGTTGCACCCAGCGTTGGAAACCCAGCGCTGTACTAATATTTCTTGCATTCTTTTTATTCTGCAGGTTTTTGCTGTCTCCAAAATCTAAGGGAAAGATTCACTCCTAACAATTTGGTAACTTCTGTCCAGGATTTCTGACCGGTGGTTCTGAGCCAGAGGGTCTGTGTGCCAGGAAGATGCATCCTGCCTGGAGGTTTTGGCGGTTCTGGAGACAGACCTTCTGTTCAGAGAAACTATCTCAGAGGACCCTGAGACAAACGGCTGTAGAATAAAAAGACAGGAGAAAAATTGGACACACGAAATTTGGTAAGGTACTACAAGGGATATTTTAATTTAGGAAGATGCTCTGTTTGTGGGACTTGTGTGTCCCCGACAGGCATCTGAAATGTTATACTGTTTTGTTTTCTATTATGTACTAATAAATATATTCTTTAATTATAATTTGATTATCTCGAGCATTTCTAATTAACTTATAACAGTTTGGACAGAACAGAACCAGAGGTTTTTAAAACAGGACAGAAAGAGGCCAAGGTCTGTTAACCTGTGCACAGATATGCTGGTTTAAAAGTAAACTAGCAAAAGAAATTAACCCAACTCAAGAGAGGTTACATGTCACAGTTACAATTTACTAAAAAAATTACAATAAATACAGTGATACAGAGAAAACTGGTTTTAACCCAATGACAGATCCAGCACCCTGGGACAAAAACAGAACAGTGTTCATTAGCCCCTCTGCTGAGCACCACATGGGCCCTGTGGGTGCAAAGTAAAAGGAAGGGAAACCTGTTGGTCCAGATGATGGTCTGATTTGTGTCAAAGCACAGCACTGATTACAATCTTTGAGGGTTAGGGTGAGGGTGAGGGTGCCAGTCCTGTTGGAGTTCAGGGCCTCCTCTGGATCGGATGATTATATATGCTCACGTTCAGGTGGGAATGCCCAGTACCTCCCCAAGGGCAGGGAGTTTCACAAAGGGTGATTTAACTCTGTGGGTCATGGGATATTTTTGGAGTCTTTGATGGTCTAGGTGTTACAGCTGCCTATTATGCCAGTCCAGTATGGCCCATGAGCAGAGATGACCCCTCAGGCTGGGTGTGAAGGTGCTAATGCCTCCCTGAAGGGGAGTTATCACAGCTGAGTCATTGCTGTATTTAACACCCAGCTTATAGCCTGAGGTGTATTTACTGTAGCTTTTGTTTTAGTTACAGTTTCACAGAACATGTGTAGCATAATTAGACAATGGTGTCCCAGGAACGTGGAAGTTTTCCTGGTTTTGTAGATGCATAGGCTTTTTTTATTGCTTTATTATATAACATAATGTGTTTAAACTAGTTTCCTTTAAGAAGATACTTTGGATCTTAATAATCTGACTTATTGTGTTTGTTCCTCTTAGTACACACAGCTTGTAAAAACCTGCCAGATTGGGTAGCAATCTCTGGGAGTGACTTTCCAATTTTCTGCCACTCTGCCTTGGTTAACAAAGATTTCAGACGCTTTCCATTAAATAAAAGCTTGCTCCTTTGTACTTTTGATGGGGGGGGGTTGTGGGTTTTTTTTTAGTGCAAATACAGTGCAGTGTATTATTGAACATGGAATCTCAATATTTATTTTTATTCCTCAGATTGTATTCCACTCATCTTTTCTCTCTGAATTAGAATCCTTGGCGTTTGCTCCTGTAAAGTAATTTAATCTCATAGTAATAAAAGGAGACTGAGGGGAGATCTCATGGTCACAGCATAAAGTCTGCCAGAGTTCCAGAAGTATTTGGACAACACACTGGGGTCCGTGGGGCTGTCCTGTGCAGGACAGGAGTTGGATTTGATGACCCTTGTGGTTAGCTTCCAAGTCAGAATATTCCATGATTCTATGATTCTACCACAATATAACCCTGCTTTTCTCTTTCAATCTGCTCTGCATTCTTTGCCTGTGAGGGGAAAGGTGGAAAGGAAATGCAGATGTTCAAAATGCAAGAGAATTGCATCACTGCTTTAGTAGTGCCTGCTCTGTTCTGTCTCTGTAGACTCCCCTTCTCTTTCTGAGGATACATAGTGGAAGAACTGATGAAGTAAATAAAATTAACAAAATATATTCAACAAGATGCAAGGTACCGAGAAGTTATTTGTCAGAGCCCAGATTCATATCTCACCAGATTGTTTGACTGATGGGTCGAACAAACCATATAGTCTGTTTGCGGCAGAGAAGGGGAAGGGCTAAGCCTAGGTCTGCAGCCAAACACCATTGTGCCCATGGAGAGCACATGGCAGGGAAATCCATGTGGCTGGGCTGTCAATCACACCACGCTCCCTGGAGCCTCTAAGTGGTGTGGCACCCCTCACTTTAGCTATGGGGGACAGTGAGTGGCAGTGACCCAAAGGTCCCACCTAGAGGCAGTGGCCACAATAGCCAGAGTCTATAAACAGACACACACGTGGTCTCCACCTTGCCTTGACCTCTGCCCTCCTGACCCGTCAACATGTGACCTCCAGAGTGGTAACTATATTTCCCTCTCCTCTCTTTCTCTCTTTATTCTTTCCTGTCTTAATCTCTCTTTCCTTCCTCTTGTGGGCAATTTAAACACCTATTGTCTGTATTTCACTTAATTTGTGGGTATTTAACTCTAAATTTGGGTTGGTGTTTGTCTAGTAATTTTGTCTAGTAACTTACTAGTAACTAGTAACATAAAGTGTAATGCTTCTGTGAGTTGAGTTTTTTGTGCTAGGTGTTACAGTGAAATCCTTTTCCTTGGTTTGCATGTTATTTCTGTAAAACTCTTTTGCCAAATGCCTATTTTCTCACCAAATTAAAAGAAGTATCTATGAGAAGAGGTTTGTAATCTTTTCTCCAGATGTGAACTCAAGGTATCAAAGAATCAAAAGCCTCTGCAAGAGTTTGTGTAGGCAAATTCTCTTAAAGCCTGAAATTAAAGTGTAACACCCAGTAGCAGTGTGGAGCTTCTGGACTGGGGTGTAACAATATTGTAAATCTCTAGTGCTTAGATTTCCCCCTGCCACCAACACCCCCCACCAGCTGCAATATTTAGAGCATACACTGAATAATGAAGACACTCCAAAACCACAGTGTAAACACAAACATAAAAAGTGTTTGTCTCTAAATAAAATTGTTGTGTTGCCAATACTAGACAGCACAAAAACATGCAATGTAAATATTTAATTATGGTAGGACAGGCTAAGGATGAAATATAATTCTCCACTCTATTGCTTTGTATTGTTTTGTTGTTGTTGTTTAATCTAGCCCTGAAATTGTGATTTAATATTCTTTTTAGAATAGAGTAAAACATAAGCTGAATACATGATAAACTAAGTCACTGAGCATGTTCATTGTTGTAAGAAAAGCCAGATGTTCAGCAATTACTGATGTGACTGTAGAGGGAAAAGGCAACATAGAAAAATCTATCTGCATGTTTTTGTTTTGGAGATGATCAAAGAGAGCTTTCCCTTCCCCCAGTTGAAAGGTTTTTTGGAATCAACTAGCATGATTGGCTAGCACTAGAACAAATCTCTGGAGCAGCTCTCCTTGAACCACATACAACAAAGACAGCAAAATGCAGTTCTAAATTTATTTTCCGTTCATGAGGGGTTATTCCTTCTCGACAAACTTAATTTTCTTTTTCAACAAAGTAACCCACCCAGCTGATCAAGGGAAGGTAGCTGATGAAATCTCTTTGGATTTCAGTAATGCTTTTGATACTGTCTCTCACAGTATCTGTCTGGACAAAACGTCCAGCACATAGCTGAATGATCATATGACAGATGAGCAGCTGGCTCATGGGCCAGGCAAAAAGAGTTGTAATGAATGGAGTGACATCAGGCTGGAGACCTGTCACAAGTGGGGTTCCACAGGGCTCCATATTAGTGCAGTTCCCTTCAACATCCTCATTAATGACTTGGATGCAGGACTAGATTGTGAGGAGCTGTTGACTCCTTTGAAGGCAGAGAGGTCCTGCAGAGACATCTCAACAAATTAGAGTGATAGGCGGTCATCAACCATACGAAGTGAAAGAAGGGCAAGTGCAGGATTCTGCATCTGGGATGGGGCAATCTTGGATATAGGCAACCCTGGGGAAGGAGAGGCTGGAGAGGAGCGCCAGGAAAAGAGGCCTGGGGTCCTGAACGATAGCAAGCTGAATATGAATTAGCAGTGCCCTGTCAGACAGGAGGGCCAACCGTGTCCTGGGGGACATGGGGCAAATCATCATGAGCCTGTCATGGGAGGTGATTGTCCTGCTCTGCTCTGCACTTGACTACTCTGTGAAGTTTTGACCACTAAAACGTAAGAAAGATATAAAGTTATTAGTCAGCCTCAGAAGGAGGATCTTGAAGTTGGTGGAGGATCTGGAAGGGAAGCCATGTGAGGACCAGCTAAGGTCACTTGGTTTGTTCAGTCTAGAGAAGAGGAAACTTCTTGTGGTCTATAGCTTTCTTATGAAAGGAAGTGGGGGGGCAGGCATTGTTCTCTTCTCAGATGGCCAGTGACCCAACCCAAAGGAATGGCACGAAGCTGTATCAGGGGATGTTTAGGTCAGACTTTAGGAAAAGACTCTTCACCCAGAGGGTGGTCAGGCACTGGAACAGGCTCCCCAGGGAAGCGGTCACAGCACCAAGTCCAATACAGTTCAAGAAGAGTTTGGACAATGCTCTTGTGCACATGGTGTTTTTCTTGGAGTTGTCCTGTGGAGGGACAGAAATTGGACTCAATGATCCTTGTATGTCCCTTTCAATTCTATAATTTTCTGAAACACCATCATGTTCTTAAATTACACATATTTTGAGTGAGATTTTTGCTCCCTCCTGGTTTTTCCCAACACCAGAACTATAGCTCTTGGATGTGTTACACAGAGAACTTTTTCTTGCTCTCTATATGAGTCTTCAGTTTGCTGTGTACTGCAATTTTTGCCTTGCCACTTTTCTTAAAGCAGGATATATTTTTCATTCAACCATCTATTTTGGTTGCAGACACATAAATGCTACTATTGTGCTTATATTAATGCATATGAAACAGTAGACTGAGAGAATTTTTACTTTGATCTTTGAGTCTTTTTCTTGCTAACCTACGTTCTCTACTCTCTCACTTTCTCTCTTTTCTTATAGTTCCCTGAGACTACTATTTACCATGTCTTCTGAGTGCATAGCTTCTTATTGTTTTTCTGATCACAACATAATTAATTTCTAGAACAATTAATAGAATGGAAAAACCTGTCTGCCATAATATAGATTTCCCAGAAGAAAATAGGAGCTCCCACTTCAGTCCTGTGAGAGTGAGAAACCACTCCCTTGTTTATCCGTTAAACCTTACTCAGAGGGTAGAAGTTCAGTCTCTGCATACATTAGTCTAGTCCTTAAACACACATAGCAAAACTCATATACTGATAATTCCCTATTACACACATGAACATGGGTCTTAGTTCTCACCTGTGCTCATGAACACAGTGGACACCACTTCCATTTTCTAGATCTTTCATTTCACACCTCCCAGAGAAACGAGAACAGTTCAACATCCCTTGAGACATTTGTCTTCAGCCACCCACCCTTTTGTGCTTGCAAGAGGGAGTAGGTGAGATCTACACCAGCTCTCCACCTACAGAATAAGAGTGGCTCTGTAGGAATTTTGGCACGCATATGGTATTTTTACAGAAAGCAGAAAGCAAAGCCAGTAATCTCATCTCTTTTCTTGAACAATTAATTTAAATAGAAAATTCATAGTTCTGGAAGATAAAATAAAAATAAAACTGAATAAGCAGAGCAAGTTTCTCAACAGTGACAGCTCCTAGAATTTTTTTAGTACCTCTGACTTTCTTAGAAATGTAGTTTCTGCTTGCATGTTGTGAATTCAAGGCTGACATAATTGTTGAAAAAAGAATTTAGAGAATTAAAAGGTAGAAGAAGAGATCCAGTGTCTTAACAGTCTGAATAGAGATATGAAGAGATTGTTTAAAACAGAGTAGATAGAAAGACTGACAAAAGGAAAACAAGATTTTGAGGAGAAAAAAGTAGAACAAATAAAATAAAGCAAAATATGGAAAACCTGAGTGTAAGAGTGTTAAAAACTCATAAAAGTGAGTTTTATTTGTTATGACTAGGTGGTAAAAGGATTCCAAGAGCAGGCAACATTGCCAGAGTGTAGCAAGAAAGCCAGAGAAGTTTTTTACTTACTGTGTTTTGGCAATATAGCACAGAAAATAAAAGGTGGGAAACCTAGAGAGAAGTCATAAAAGTGGGATGACCACAAAGGAGACCAAAATACTGTTCCATAATCACCAGATTGATTTCCCAACCTTCTGAGTAGTGGAGGCAGGTAAGTGACCCTGAGATTGTGCATTAAGAGTTTGAAAGATTCATTAAAGTGAGTGTTTCCTTTTTTTGTTTCCTTTTTACTCAGGATCATGCTATCCTGGCATTACTTCTTTTGTCAGAGCTATAGCTAAAGAGACTGATTAATTATCAAGAAGGGGAAAAGAAGAGGGAAAGCTTCAAATAAAATAATTAAGGTGATGCATGTGGAAATAAGAGAATTTGCTTTCTAATTAGCTGGCTGCATGTCTTATTTGGATTTCTATAGTTCATTTTAAAATCTAGTTTTTTACATACTTGGGAGTAAGTCAGAAGAGTATTCCCTCCCTATATATTTAACTGAAGTGAGAAATATTAGGTCAGTGAGAAATACATTGAAACTTGAAAATGGGTACATCTGACAAGACACCTAAGATTATTTTGGATAAGAAGCTGCTTTTCTAGCATTTTCCCAAATCTCTGCACATTGGAACTACCTCACTTGGGTTATATTGATGAGTAATGAAATTATTATGGAAGGCTGCCCATTCTCACTGGCTTAGACAAATGGCTTTAGACAAAAATGACTTATGAAAGTCTGAAACTACAAATATATTTAGAGACAGGATACTGGTCTTGATTTCTCCACCTCACTTTGGAGAGCAGGTGGTTCAGAAACTCCTGATACTGCAAAGGTCAACAAGCGCTGTTCAGACCTTCAAGGTTCTCAGCATTTTGAGTTGCTGACTCTAGTAAGAGGTTGTCACTGCTCTTGTCTGCATTACTACTTTGGGACAGGATGTTCAGTTGCTCACTGGGGTACTCTGCCCATTCCAGATTAGTCATGTATTCTTTAGGAAGCCTCAGAAAAAAAATTATGAATCTGCAGTAAGTATGACCTATTTTCTGCTCTACTCACAGCATTTTTTAGATAATTTGAAAGTGTCATCAAAACATTTTATTTGGTATGTTTTACTGTGTAATTTCAGTTTCCAAAATACTTGCATTTAAATCCAAAGACCTCCATGCATTAGAACACTTTTTTTTTCCTCTCTTTTTATTTTAAGAGGGATAAAGGAGGTAATGTTAGTGTTATAAGGCACATTACTATGAAAGATGTTAAAGGAAAATAATTAAAAGAGCTCTTTGATGCTGATTCATTTTGTTTTAAGAACAACCTGTAAAGATTAGAAAGGCTACATTATCAAGTGAAGGTCTAATTTCTAAAACCCACAAGATTATTTTCCTATCTCAAAAAAAAAAGGATGTACATTCTGAACAGAATAGCATTCACTAAAAGCAAAAATATTTTAAAAGGTTTGGGAATGTTTTGTTCCCTTTCTTAACTTAGAAAGAAAACCAGAAAGTAAAAGATGAATCAGTTCTTAATGGAAAACAATTGTTAAAAGAGATATTAGGGCACAAGTGCACATACTTTTCTGTACTTAAGATGAAGAATTAACCTTAGGAAATGGAAGTTCAAAACACCAACATGATTTTCAGCAGGACACCATTCTCATTGAAAATCCTTGTCATGCATGTAAGCTCAGAGGATCATAGAGCATGCTGATTTGGAAGAGACCCTCAGGATCATTGAGTCTGCACAGTGATCCTGAGGCACTGCACAGGACACCCCAAGAATCACACCACGAGCATGAGAGCTTTGTCCAAACACTTCTTGAACTCTGGCAGGCTCTGACCACTTCTTTGGGGTGCATGTTCCAGTGCTCAACCACACTTCGTGAAAAAAACCCCACAACTTTACCCCATATCTAACCTAAACCTCCCCTAACTCAGTTTCATGCCATTTCCTCTAGTCCTACCACTAGTCATGAGAGTGAAGAGATCAGTGCCTGCCCCTCCACTTCCCCTCATGACAATGTTGAAAACCACAATGAGGTCTCCCCTCAGTCTCCTCTTCTCTAGACTGAACAAACCAAGCGACCTTAGCTGATCCTCATGTGACTTCCCTTCCAGACCCTCCACAATTTTCATGGCCCTCCTTTGGATGGTCTTTAATAGCTTAACATCTTTTTTATATTATGATGCCCAAAACTGTACACAGTATTTAAGATGAGGCTTCACCAGTGGAGACAAGAGAGAGACAATCATCTCCTTTGACAAGCTGGTGATATTTTGTCTGATGCCCCCCAGGACACACTTGGCCCTCATGACTGCCAGGGAACACACATATTCTACTTGCCATCAACCAAGACCCCCAGGTTCCTTTCCATGGCTCTGCCTATCAGCATCTCATTCCCCAGTCCATATTTACATCCAGGGTTGTCCAACCCCATGTGCGGAATCTGGTACAGTCCCTCGCTGAACTTTCTATGGTTGGTGATTGCCCAGTCCCCTAATCAGTTGAGATCTCTCTGCCTCTGAGGGAGTTGACAGCTCCTCCCAATTTTGTATCATCTTCAAGCTTGCCAAGCATTCCTTCAAGTTCCGAGTCCAAGCTGCTAATGAAGATGTTGAAGAGCACTGGGTGAAGGATACCCACTGTGGAGTCACTGTGGAACCCCACTAGTGCCTGTACAACAGCCTGATGTCACCCCATTCACTGTAACTCTTCGTGCCCAACCTGAGAGCCAGCTGTTCACCCATTCCCTAATATGGTTATCCAGCTGGACATTTTGTCCAGAAGGGTCCTATGAGTGACAGTATCAAAGTCTTTGCTTAAGTCCAAAGAGGTTACATCAACTGGCTTCCCTTGATCAACTAGGTGGATTACACTGTCATAAAAGAAAATCGGGTTCGACAAGCAAGACTTCCCTCTCATGAAGCCTTGATGGCTTTGACCAGTGACTGCATTGTTCTCTGGGTATTTTTCAATACCTCTGAGAACAATCTTTTCCACTTTATTTTAGTGGGCACTGAAGCGAGACTGACAGACCTATAGTGTCTGGGGTCCTCCTTCTTGCCTTTCTTCAAAACTGGGGCAATGTTAGCCATCTCCCAGTCAGCTGGGACCTCTCTGGATTCCCATGACTGCTCAAAAATCATTAAGGGAGGTTTTGTGATGACATCAGCCAGCTCTTTGAGGATTCTTGGATGAATATCAGATAGATTGCTTCATTTGCCATAGCTCTGAGATTTATCTGGGTATCACTGGTAATCACTGTATTAGTGCTGCTTAATACAAGGTGCTAAAACCAAATAAGGCAATAAGGCAATAAACACGTAGATTTTTTAGTTCTTGATTTAAAAAGTAATTGTTGAGTATAAACAGTATTGAAAACAACGAGACACTGAATTTTGTTGGTTGGGGAAGTCATAGAACAAGCAGGGATTGAATGAAGGAGTTACATTAGACTATATTATGGAAAAATCTCATTCAGCAGTTATAAAGAGTACACAGCATGAAGTGAGCTAAGAGCATGCGGTAGGGAGTGTGTTTTAAAAAATACTATTTGAAAAGTACTGTAGAGAGCTGTACAATACAGGTGTGCCATCTAGACAGATTAGTTGAGCCATTTAACCATTGTTTAGAGACAGTGGAAAACATTGCTTTGAATCTGTTTGGGCTGCCATTTCCAATTAATACAATATGATTCTTGTCAAGGGAACAGTTAAGTAGATTGCATGGTGTTATTATGGTGAAGGACTGAGCCTGCCTTAGAAGGAGTTTTGTATGGTATATCTCTGTTCCAAAAAATGTGTGACATTCTGACACAAAACTCTTCTTGAAAACTACTTCAGTACTTATGAATTATAAGTAAATACATTTAGATTTTTCTATATTTTAAATATTTTATTTTAAATCAAACTTTTTTTCTATATATATGCTGTGCCGCAAACATGTGTTTCCTGCAGAACAGGCATTTGGATCTTCAGGCCAGGGACCTCTCCAGACACCTCAACAACAGCTGGTGAAAGTAGCAGAGATTGAGGGGCTGGGATAGGCTGCACAAGGGGCCAAGGCTTCCTTCTCCTGTTTTTACAAGCGTCTCTTGCTCTTTGCCCTCCTACGCTGCACTGCAGCGCCGGACCCCCAGTGATGCCCTGTCGCATTTTGCCATGGCCTTACAGCAACCACAGACAGCTTTCCTAGGGAAGCAATAGGCTTTGCAAACTAATGATGTGATTTTAAAGTTTGCTTTCTTTATGTAAAATAAGTACAGTTGTAATTACTAGGCCTGTCTTATTTCAAAGTTGATTTAAGTTCTCATTGACAATGTACAAGTTCAAATAACAATTTCAAATGCCAAAGCTGGTAAAGCACTTACATAATACTTATCCTCCAAGCAAGATCAAAGGTTTAGATTGAAGCAATTGCTGTTAGTGAAACCCAGGTCTTTCCTTTTATAGAGAAAGAAAATACAGAGATCTCTTATAATAGTAGGATTAATGGTACAGTTTCCTTCATTACAATGTGACCTGCTTGGTGTAATTTCCCTCATTAAAATTGTGTGCTGAAAAGGAATCCTATTTATTTATTTATTTATTTATTTAATTATTTTTAAAATAAAGATATGTGACTTTTAGGCATCTGCTTATATATGGCATAACTGATTTTTTTTTTATTTGTTATTGTAGTCTGTGAAGGAGATACATGGGACAAATGGCTGTGAAGAAAGATCATGAAACATTAGTAATATTATTCATTATCTGCTAGGTGAAGTGCCTCAGCAATATTTGCCATAAGTGAGACAACAGTACTTATACAGATTTGTATGAAGTATTGATATAGCAACTATAACATGGTGGCCAGAACACTTTTAGGATGACAATTTCTTTGTATTGGGAAACATTTTTATTTATTTCCCAAGTAGACCATAAGAGACTTTGGAGCATGTTGCTGCACTTTGGAGCAGTTTTTGTCAGGAGATATAGAGTAACATAACCAGCTATCTTTATTTGGCAGAACAATACAAAATATAGTTCAATAACTGAAAAAACTTGATCGCTAATGCTGTGCAGGTTTCCATGTGCAATGAAATTTATTCTTCCTAGAAATAGCCACTGAGACAAGAACAGTGGGAAACAATCACAACATTCAGAGTGACACCTTTTATTGACATATGAAGTAACTGATGTCTACTCATGTTGTTGCACTTATAACATGTATTAGTATTACAGGGACTGTGAGATGTTATGCCAGATGGAACTGCATTCATGCCATATAAATGATCTTAAACCAGGCTTCAGTATTCCTGTGCTCCTCATACTTGTCATTCACAGAGGGCATCTGTGCTGTGAACACAAGATTAATAGACAGATTATTTAATTTAATATGCAATTCTGATTTCCCATACTATTTTAAATGAGGAAAAGCTAGGCAACAAAAGATCTTTGCAACTTGGGTTTGTTTTCATAGAGTGTCATCCTATGACACTCTTCTATATGAATTGCTCAGGAAAAGATATAAGTAGCACAAACTTTGCACACATCTAGGCAATGTGAAAAGCAGAAAGAATACCATTAAAAGAGAGGAACAGATAGATGCGTACAAGGCTGGATAAGTTTATTGTCTCCCTTTTCTCTACTAAAGCACAAGACTGTCTCAATATAACACTTATATTCTAATCATTAAACTCCCAAACTGTGGTTAGTTTGGGATCTTGTTCTATTTACAAATGCCAGGCTAAAATTTCAATCCATGTAATATTCCTATGAGGAATAAAACAAAATGGGCAGCCCAAAGAGATAGCCAAACTTCAAGGGTATGTGCTTGCAAGCAGAGCAAGATCACACATCTTGGTTTCAGCAGAAAGAAAGGTAGGGCACATGGGATGGAAAACAATAGTGTTCCTCACCAGTACATGACAGATGTACGTGACCGAGGCACCTGTCGTCAGGATGTGCTGCAGTGATGAGTCATTTTACAAGTTGTTTGGGAGTTCAATTAAAAGCTGTATTTTTAAAAAAGACTAGCATCTAATTTTCATAGAATCATAGAAAATTTGGGTTGTATTTTCAGTTCTGTGATTGCTAAAGAAGAGACCAGCTATCTTACAAGGATTATTCATTAACATCTCAGTTATCACATTTAACAGCCCACATAGTTCTTCCATTATGTTTAATAACTTGTTCTTGTAGTTGCCAGTTTGCTGTCATTGAGATAGGGCAGTGAGAGCAAAATCAGAATTTTGTTTTGGAAATAATTTCTTGAGGTCTTAATAGACAGAGTTCATGCTTTCTTGGAAAAAACAGACAAACAAACCAACCAACCAAATAGGAAAGCCACACACACACAAAACCACCAAATAAACACACGAGCAACATGTTTTCATTTCTTTCCCAGGCCTGGCAAAATCTTAAGGGTGGGCCAACCATGACAACATTCCTGCTTGAGTACCTACTGGTGTTAGTGAAAAATCTTGCTTTGATTTCCACTCTTTGAAAGGATGGCCTAGATCATACAAAATTCTACACAGCTTCCTCTCTGCAAATTTCTTTATGCAGACAATATGCAACCTGCAGAAATGGGAGAAAAATAAAACATTGTGTCAAAAAATACTAGGTTTTAATACTTCCATATCCAACTGAGACTATTTATGAAAATTAAATCTTGATTTGATTGTGTTACTCTCTTGTATAGTGCAGTCTTCTTGCAGGAGAATGTTAATGTTGTGGTTCATCTTCATGGAAGAAAAAATTTTCCATATATACCACTAGCATTTTATATTCTTTTTTCAGGAAAGTCATGGAATTCTACTGCACTTCTGTGTAATAGAGATTCCCATCACACAGCATACAATGGCTCTCCTCAGTGCAAGTCACAGTTGTGACATGCTATATTTGGAGATATGCAAGATAACCCTTCTGCTGACTGTATCCCAAAGGGTAAAAGAAAATTACCTGTCTGACAAATAACCTCATCTGTTAATTATGCCCAACACTATGGCTTGTTGTTTGGTATATGAGTTAATGGTTTAATGGAGTCTGCCATTTCCAGTTTTGTTAGCAAAAAGAATATTTTAATGGGAATTTTACTGATCATAATCATACTGATCATAACCATACTGATCATCCAAACAGATGGTGGAAATTACTGAATTCAGCTAATTATCCATAATGCATGTACAGCATGGAAGTCTAAGTGTCTTCTCCAGGCTTCCTGCCTTTGAGCTCTATAGTGTTCAAAGATGGACTGCTGTAGAAGTTCTTTGGTCCGATGCTTATTCAGCTTTTGATTATCTGAATTGAGTAAAACACAGAAATCACTGAGAGAAGCCTCTGTGAAGGAGACTGATGATGGCAAAGGAGGCAGGGAGCCAGTAGGTACCAATGTTTCTGGAAGAAGCACTAAGCCATTCCAAATAATCTTCCCACATTATGGTTAAACTGAAATTTCAAAGTGAGAACGGACTGTGATTTGTGAGAGAAGCAGACTTGTTTGCCCTCCACTTGGAGGACTCCTGAGCACCAGGAACTCTAGTGTAAGGCATTTGAAAAGCAAGATTCTGTAGACTGGATTGAGGTAATCCATTCAGCAAGACTATATGGAAATGTCTTGACACAAAGAAGATCAAGTGTTCACAAGTTGTAGGAAAATAAACTTTTGCTTCTTTGAAAAACCTGGTCTATCATGGACTGATGGGATCCATCTGCCAGAAAAGGGGATGAACATCTTTGGTCACAGAGTTGCCAAGATGGTGAGGAAGGCTGTAAACTAGTTTCTCGGGAGAACATCAATCCATCCCACTTATACCAGTCTGATGCCAGGGCCAGCAATAGATGCCTACATCATGCAGAGGGATCACAGATCAAACTGAAGAGCAGCATAAAGAAATTCCAGGCAGTCCAACCAGTAAGACAGCTTCACAAGAAGCGAAATTTAAATGCCTCTGTGCAAATGTGTGCAGCACTGGGAATAAAGAAGAGTAGTAAAAGACCTGAACATACCTTCAGGGCTATGATCTTGCTGGTATCACAGAGACGTGGTGGGATGGCTCCTATGACTGCAGGTAGGAATGGAAGATATAGGTTCTTTAAGAAAGGCAGGCAGGGAGACAAAGAGGGGGCGATACCCTCTATGTCAGTGATCATCTGGAAGCAAAGAGCTTCTGGAGAAACTCAAAGAAGGATGTTTACAGAATGTGGAAAAAGAGACAGGCTACTTCGGAGGAATATAGAAATGTTGCCAGAATATTCAATCACAAGAATGTGATGAGGAAGACTAAGGTCACTCAGAATTAAATCTGTCAAGGGATATCAAGAACAACAACAGCTTCTTCAAGTATATTAGTAGCAAAAGGAAGCTTGTTAAAAAATGTGAGCCTGTTTCTGAATGACATAGGTGCCCTGGTGACAAAGGATATGGAGAAAGTGGAGTTGCTGAATACCTTCTTTGTTTTAGTCTTTACTGCTAATGCTAGCCCTCAGGAATGCCAGACCATGGAGGCAAGAGAGAAAATCTAGAGAATGAAATAATTCCCTTCAGATGAGGAAGGTTGAGCTAGAGATCATTTAGGCAAACTTCACACCTACAAATTCATGAGCAATAACAAAATATATCCACAGGTGTTGAGGGTGCCAGCAGACATTACTGCTGGGCCACTCTCCATCATCCTTGAAATGCTGTGGAGAAGAGGGGACGTGTCTGAGCACTGGAGGAAAGGTAATGTCACTTAATATCTTTTAAAAGGGCAAAAAACAAAACCCAGAGAAATTCAGTCAGCCTCACCACAATCCCTAGAAAGGCAATGGAACAACTCATTCTGGACATCATCTCTAAGCTTGAAAAAGTTTATTAGTACTAAACATGGATTTCTCAAGGGGAAATCATGCTTGAGCATCCTGATAGTGTGTATTTGAATGACTGTGTAGATGAGGGAATAGCAGTGAATGTTGTCTACCTTAACTTCGGCAAGGTGTTTTTCACCATAGTCATAAACCAGAAAGTGTGGACTGGATGAGTGGACAGTTAGGTGATTTGGGAACTGGCTGAATGGCAGAACTCAGAGGGTTGTGATCAGTGGCACAGGCTCTGGTCACAAGTCTGTAACTAATGTTTTCCCCAGGGATCAGTACTTGGCCCAGTCTTCTTCAACATATTCATCAATGACCTGAAGAAGAGGCAGGGTGTACCCTCAGCTAGCTCTCTGATGATACGAAACTGGCAGGAGTGTCTGATACACCAGAGTGCTGTGATCTTATTCAGTGAAATCTGGACAGGCTAGAGAGATGGGTGGAGAGGAATCCAGTGGAAGTTCAACAAGGGCAAGTGCAGGGCCCTGCACCTGGAGAGGTTTAACACTATGTACCAGACAGGGTGGGGACTGACTTATTGAAAAGCAGCTCTGCCAAGAAGGACCTGTGGGTCCTGATGGACAACAGGCTGTCCACGAGTCAGCAGTGTGCTCTAGTGGCCAATAAGGCCAATGCTATCCTGGAGAACATTAGGAAGAGTGCGGTCAGCAGGTTAAGGGAGGTGATCCTTCTGCTCTAGTGAGGCTACTTTAGAGAGGCTGCATCTAGAGTGGTGTGCCAAATTCTGGGTTCCCCCATTCAGAAAGACAAGGACAGGTTCTAGTGGAGGGCTACGAAGATTATGAGAGCACTGATGCAACTCTTTTATGAGTAAAGGCTGAGGAAGCTGGGGCTCTTTAGGCTGAAGAAGAGAAGACTAAGAGGGGATCTTACCAATGCATACAAATATCTTAATAGTCAGTGTCAAGAGGATGGGCCAGGCTCTTTTCAGTGCTGCCCAGCAACAGGATAAGGGGCAACAGGTACACACTAAGACACAGTTCCATCTGAGTAGGAGGAAAAATTTCTTTACTTTGAGGGTGAGAGAGCACTGGAACAGGCTGCCCAGAGAGGTTGTGGAGTCTCCTTCTCTGGAGATATTCAAAACCTCCTTGGACATGATTCATGTGCAATGTGCTCTAGGTGAACCTGCTTTAGCAGGGTGGTTGGACTAGACAATCTCCATGTCTCTTCCAACCCCAACCATTCTGTGCTTCTGTGATATTAGGAAGAGTTCCTCAAAAGTAATCCAAGGAATAGAAAGATAACTGTAAAGCAAAAGAAGAAGAGTTCATAAAGGCTGATGCTTTTAATTGATCAGCATCCCATCCATAGAATCATAGAATTAACTGGGTTAAAAAAGACCTCCAAGATCATCAAGTCCAACCCTTGATCCAAAACCGCATGGTTACTAGACCATGCCACTTAGTGTCACATCCAGTCTCTTCTTAAAAACATCCAGGGATGGTGAGTCCACCACCTCCCTGGGCAGCCCATTCCAATGTCTGATTACCGTCTCTGTAAAAAATTTCTTCCTAATATCCAACCTAAACCTCTCCTGGCAGAGCTTAAGATCATGCCCTCTTGTCCTGGGAGA
>JAWWES010000259.1:0-17088 GCA_035583135.1 Lophotriccus pileatus | reverse complement strand
GTCCCTCCCTGCTGCAGTGGCAGAGGCTGAGGGGCCTCGTGGGGCTGTTGCAATGTCACCCTTATCCTGCTGCAACATGTCCTGTGACACACGGGCTGGGCAGGAGCTGCCTGGGTTTGGAGAACAGTTTTGCTCTGCAGAGGTGAAGGGTGTTCGTGGTGACTGCTCAGGGTCAGTGTCAGGGGAGGGAAGCACAGGGGGAGGAAAAGGCCGAGGCAGACAGGGATGATCTGAATGTCCATCACATAATTCTCCAGTTCTGGAAAGCAATGGCAGTGGAAGCTTTTTTGAGATCGGTTCCTTTCTCCCAGGGAACAAGTGAAAGGAAGAAAAAATGGCCTTAACTGCACCCATGAGGTTTAGTTCAGCCATTAGGAACAATTTCTTCACAGAAAGTGCAGTCAGAACTGGCACAGCTGCCCGGGGTACTGGGGATTCAAAACCACGTGGATGAGGCACAGGTGACATGGTTTAGTGGTGCTGTGGTTGCCAGGGCCAAGGGACACCTGTGACTGCCAGGACCAGGACACAGGTCCCACTTCCCAGGGGGAGCATCTGCAGAGCTGCTCCATCACTCCCACCACAAACCCCCTGCACCCACAGGCACTGACAGGCTCTGTGTCCCCACCCCACTGCCAGGCAGGAGCATCCCCAGGGACACACACACTGGGCACCCCCAGCA
The DNA here is from genome assembly GCA_035583135.1 of Lophotriccus pileatus. Lineage (NCBI taxonomy): Eukaryota > Metazoa > Chordata > Aves > Passeriformes > Tyrannidae > Lophotriccus > Lophotriccus pileatus. Next base: position 16,406 of record JAWWES010000259.1, on the reverse strand, counting down.
GCCCCAGCTGCTTCTCCTCACCCCAGCCCACCTCTGCCACCCCCACAGCCAGCAGGCACAGCACCCCCTCCATGCCAAGGACACACACACAGAGCCCAGCCCTGCAATGCCAAACTGCTCATCTTTATTCAAGCTGGGAAAAGCAGCCTCTGCCCCACAGACCCCACGACTGGGACGAGATGTTTCCAGCCCAGAAACACCCAGCAGGAGCAGCTGCCCCTGCTGTTGTCCCAGCAGCTGGGCATGGCAGAGGCAGGGAGAGGAGAGACATCAGGAGATGGGTCCAGGAGCCAGAAGCAAGGGCAACATTCTGCTTGGGCATTTCAGGGTCTCAACCCCACACACTGTAAAAGAAAACAAACAAGCACATCATCTCTTGCAACTTTTCCTCCCACCCTCTCCCATCTCCCCTGCAAGGACCATCCAGTTTGTCCTGCAGGAGACTCAGGCTCAGCACAGGTGAGGCCCAGTCCTTCGTGCAGACAGTTTGGACCTGGCTTATCTTAGTGGTGGCAGCCCTGACTGCAAGTCTGTGCAGATGCAGCAAAACCTGGATCATGTGCTGGGTGCTGCCCAAGGACAGCAAATGCTTCTCTCTTTGGTGGCTTGGCTGAGTCCTCTGCAAAGCCTGAATGAGCCTCCTGGCACTGTAGGAGGTTGGGGAGGCACTGACTGACCTGGGGCTCCTGCAGCCCCACTGAGGGCTGGTCCAAACCCACCAGGGCTTTTGCCTTCCCTCTTGGGCCTGTCCCACAAACCATACATGCAGGAGATTATTTATCAAACATTACCTCGAAATGGATTTCTAGCAGATCCTTCTGTGGAGAAAGGAGGAAAATGATTTTTCTGCCAGGGTTCTAATCCTTACCTTTTGCAGCACACGCTGACTGATGAGCATCTTCCAATTGGTGTTGTAGGGTAGCGGCAACCCCCAAAAGTGCAGTATCCCCCTCGCCGTCTGCATCCAGCTGAACTTCCTGTTTCCATGGGCAAAGACACACAGAGAACAATTACAGTGACAATCTGGGAGAGCTGTGTGTTCTGCAGGACAGCTGAAACTGCACGTGGATTTCAGGCCAATAGAGGGGCACAGCTCAAAACTCCACACATACACATCTTCCATTGCACGGAGGACTTTTCCGCCTAAATTGGGTGCACACAGTAGCAGAGAGTGGGAAGGACCAGCATGAGGCCAAGGAGGAGCCTTGCTGGCTCCCCAGCTCCTTTCCCAACACTGCCTGGACCAGCACAGCTGGAAAGCAGGGGACTCCTCACATCCCACATGCCTGTCCTGGTTGTGCCATGATTCCTGTGACCTGTGATGGGAAGTCCTTGCCCAGCCCTTGCAGGGATCATGCCTTGGGGTAATGAGATTGATGCATCACAAGATGAGAAGGGACAGCTTTCAGACACTGAAAAAGGAATGGTTGGGTGCAGAGTTGGAGCCTGAAACCAACCCCCTTCCTGACCCCCAGGACCAGCCAGCCTTGTATTTCCAGGAGCTCCACACACCCCACAACACTGTGTGTTGGAAATTCACTTGAAAAACTCCATTTTCCTCAATCCCCTCTAACATTTGCATCTGTCCAAGTAATGTGCTCAATTCCAACACATGGAGAACTCCAGCGATGGGGGCTCAGACCTCCCCCTAAATCCCCCCTTCCCCTCTCACCTGCAGCACTCTGGACCAGCAGCAGGAGCAAGGGGAAGAGCAGGTACAGGATCTTCATGGCTGATCCACCTCTCCCAGGTCTTCACAGGGCTGCAGAGGGGACACCAAGGCAATGAGGACATGGAGGACCCCAGGGGGTGCAGAAGCCTGGGCAGTGGAGTTCCCCAAACTGCAGAGGGCCTGCCTCCACAAACAGCACATGATCTTTCCTCTACCTTTCTCTTAAGAACAATTCTGAGTTTGGTGCCACCTTGCAAACCTTGGGAGTGTTTCCTCATGTCTCAGTCTCTGGGAAATCCATTTCCTAAGATAATCCACTTCCAATAACTTTCTCTAACGTCTCCCATAGGCTTTCCCCAGAGAACAGAGCACAGACATGGACCAACTGTTGCCATTTCAATTCACATAAATGTCCAGTCACAACAGGGAACTGAAGAGATGGAATTGCCATTTACAGTTATACAACTAAAGGACTTTTACTCCCTCAGGATTCATGGATCAAACCCATGCCCCAAACACTCTGCCCAATAGCCTCTGCTTCCCTGGAATCAGGAAAGTCCTCCCAGCTTGGCTTGGCACTTCCCATCTGCAACTCCAGACCTGTCTCAGGAGTCCCAGCAAGGACACTCCCCACCCTCACACTGCCTACACCTGCCCCGTGCAGCCCCAATCTGGGGTGAGCCAGAGGGCAGAGAAGTGTCTTGGTGCCCAGAAATGGAAAAACAAATCAACCTTTGCAGTTACTGAAAGCCTGAAATGGTGGGAAATCTCCCTATTGCTGTGGAAAAATTATCTCCCTACTTTGCTAACCTAAGTCCCCGCTCCCCCAGCAAAGAAGGTCTCAGGTCCCTCCTGCAGCATCACGGCACCTTTCCAGTCTCTCCTCTACTTTGAAAACCTTAGTTTCACCTCCCATATGTTCTCAGCTCTGAGACTCATAAGAAGGCTTTTATTCTTTTTTCCCAGACATCTCTGATGGCCTAATAGCAGACCTGGATACTTCCAGCTGTTTATCCTTTAGGTGAGTCTGTGGAGATGGGCTTTGAGCTGAGAACGTGAATGGGGAGGTTCCCAGAAAGAGACCTGACACTCAGCTACCTGATTAAGGTCTTGGTGTCCAGGCAGCACGAAACTCAACAGCAATCCCTTGTATCCAGATGGCCTTGGGAACAGGGAATGCTGCTTTGCCCAAAACACCCTGGTTTTATATCACTCCTAGTGGGTGGGACATGCCCTTATTGCTGCTGACACAAGTGCCCTTGGCCAACCAGGCAGTGCCCCATCAGTGTGGGGGTGCTGGGGCTGCCCCTCGTCCCTCCCTGCTGCAGTGGCAGAGGCTGAGGGGCCTCGTGGGGCTGTTGCAATGTCACCCTTATCCTGCTGCAACACATCTTGTGACACCCCCTGCACAGCAGCACATGGGCTGGGGGGACCTCCCGGAAAATCTTTGGGATGGGAACAGTAATTAATTGGTGCAGACACAGCACCAATCCAGTCTGAGATGAACCTAGTCCTTCTTTCATAGAATTATTCTGGAATGGTTTGGTTTGGAAGGGACCTTAAAGACCATCTAGTTCAACCCCCCTTGCCATGCCTTTTTCACCATCCCAGGTTGCTTCAAACCCTGTCCAACATGGCCCTGGACACTTCAAGGGATGGGGCAGCCACAGCTTCTCTGGGCAACCTGTGCCAGGGTCTCCCCACCCTCCCAGGGAACAGAAACATTTCCTTAATGATGTGGTGTGCTGTGATAAATAGCTTAGAGGTGTCTTCCTATAAATTGAGAGCTGGATTAAGTTACCCAGTGACACAGGATGGAGGCAAATGCCAAGAAACAAAAGCCTGGCATCTCTAACAAGTGCTGCATACCCAGCTGGAAGTTTGGAAGTGGACAGGGTGGCCTCCTTGGACAGAGAAATCTCTACCAGTACAAACAGAACCACATCTTATGAACACACATGTTCGTGGACACCCATATGTATTTACCCACAGGGGGGTCACAATCACTGAGGCATTTTGCAGAGAAGGTGAGGTCAGCCTTGGCAGAGAGCTGCCAGTCTAACCTCAGGTTGTGTCCAGGGGGTTGGAGGGGAGAAGACCCCCTGCTCACACCCTGCAGGGCTGCCCTTCTGGTCCATGGGACCTCTTCGCGATATTCCCTTGACGGGGAGCTGGACCACCCTGGGAGAGCCATTTCTCATTGAGGCTGTCCATGGGATCATCTCAAGTTCTCTTGAGGACAAGGGACTCCCTCCCTGCCATGTGGTAGGAGGGGTCGTGGAGCAGCACAGCTCCCAGCAGGGCCTCCAGCAAGGAGTGTTACAGCGTGCTGGAGCAAGACCAGGAGGAGCCCAGGGCCTCGAGGGCGGGGAGGGAGGGGTTTCCCCTATTTCTTGTTTCCCAAGATTTCTGCAGAGTAAGAAAAAAAGGATTTTGGCATCTGAACCCAGTCCCACAAAGGGAAGCTGAGTTCTCCCAGCCAGCCTAACTCTTGGCACTGTAGGTTTAAGGTCTTCAGTCCGTGTCTGTCTAGCCCTGGATATCTGCATGACTCAAAGAAGCTCCAAATAAGGAGGCACTGTAAATTATTGCCCTCTGGGCTTTGTGTGTCAAACCCAGGTGGGATCATGACCTCAGCCCATGCAGCAGACACCCTTGTTTCAGTGATATCAATGCAAAGCAACAACAATTTATTTAAAAGGAGGGGGAGCAGTGCAGAATACATTTGGATTTACTCCATATCATAAAGCTTTTTGCATCGGAAGTGAAAGGTGTGTGAGGCTTTGCAGCAGGATCCAGTGGTTTTAGCAGTAAGGAGATCCCAAGTAAATTCCTAGGTTTTAGAAGAATTTTTCATTGCTCTTCAATGTTTGGTTCACTAAAGCCTTGTACATCCCATGGCCTGCACAAAAAAAAATAATCAGATTTTCTTTCTGTTTATTTACTCTCAATCCATGTGTATTTTCATATTGAGTTTAAGTGTTTTCCAAAATATATAATACAATGTGTAGTCATGCTGGGACAGCCCTGTGCACTCACACCTGTGAGTAAGAAATATTTCCCTATTGCCTAAGGAAAAGCAGGGAATTGATATTGGGGTGAAAGCATTCGTTTCTGAGTGGAAATAGAAGGCTATTTTTCACATGATAATTTCTTTTTACAACACTGTTGCTCTTTTTGCACACACTTGAAGGCACTCAGGCGCCTGTGGTCACCCACAGCACAGCAACCCAGTTCGGGAATTATCCAACCCTGATATTTTGCTCTGGCACAGGAGCTGGAAAGGGATCAAACAGAGCTGAGATGACACAAGGTTGACTTCTCTGATGGCATTTTATCCTTCTTGCTGGAGTAGAGCACGGTGCACACCTCAGGAGAAACAGCACTGTGGAGCTCGACCTACCTGAGTTCATACAGTCATAGAACATCCTGGGTTGGAAGAGACCCACAAGGATCATCAAGTCCAACTCCAGGCCCTCCACAGGACACCCCAATGATCCCACCACGTGCCTGAGACCTTTGTCCAAAAGCTTGCTGGAAAACATGCAACGCTTGAGTCAACGTGTAACGCTTGACTGTCCTCGTGGCACAAGAACTTTTATTTTTCCTTTATATTTAATTTAAATTCTCAGTAACACCTTGGGATTTGGCACACAGAAATAATATTTGCCTGCTCGTACTTCAGATGAGCCTTGGTGAACATGAAACTCACCATTTACAGCAGGAGCGGAACCCAAAGCAACTTCCAACTTTAACCAGGTGGATGGGGCACCTTCCAAAGTGACAGGACCCTTTTCTACAGAGAAACATTTCCCTCCGGGGTGAAGACAAACCTGCAACAACAACAAAACATCCCCTTTCCTCTGGCTCTGCAGGGCAGGGCAATGCAGGTGAAGTATTTTCCATCCCTTGAGCTGCCTCGGCCACCAAGTTGCCTTAAGGGGCCCAGATTTGGTCATTTTGAAAGGCCAAGTGAGAGGTGAGGCTATAAAATAGCTCTAAACCTTCCAGAGGAGGGATCCTCAGCTCACAGTGCATCTGAGTGGATGGCCCTAAAGTCCAGGTGGAGAATGAGACAGACTTCCTGACTCACTGTCAGGACCTTATGGGGTAGGGTCATCTAGAGGTTTTATTAATGGCTCCTTCCAGAAATAGCTGTCCAGGCCTCATTTTCATCTGCATGGCACTGAGTGGCCACCACAGGCACCTTCTCAGGCTCCTAACACCAGAGCACTTCACACAATCTTTCAGGAAGACACCAGAAGTGAAAAATCATTTTTCTTCAGAAATCGTAATTTCTCCGCCTTTGAAAAAGTTTTTAGCACTGAGTTGTTTGATTAATTCCTATTTGGATTCTAGTGATTTTAACCAAGAGTGGTTAAAACATGCTTGGGAATTTTACTTCAGGTGCACAAAACCCCCTTTCTTGCACCTCTTTCCCATCTTACCTGGAGAAATCTGGAGTGTCAAGAAGAGGAGAGAAAAGAGCAGATAAAGGATCTTCATGACTGTGGATTCCCCCTGTGTAAGAAAAATGACCAAGAAAGATGTTTGACAGACAATCCCTGGGATCTGCAACCCCCTGAACTGTACAAATAACTGTATTAATAAAAAAAAGCAACTATATGGTCTTTTTCTTCAAGCATTCAAAAATAACCAGTAAGACCCATATGACATCGTGGGTGCTCTGTGGGGCAACAGGTTTTCAGGACATGTGGTCATTAAGTTGCTTTAATAAATTAACTGCTCACAATTCTTTCACATTTTGAAAACAGATCTTAGCCAGAAGAGAATCACAGAACTCCAGAATGATTTGGGTTGGAAGGGACTTTAAGATCATCTCATTCCAACCCCCTGCCATGGGCAGGGACACCTTCTACTAGACCAGGTTGCTCCAAACCCATCCAAACTTACCTTGAACACTTCCAGGATTGGAATCATGAGTTTATTTTTAGTTAAATGCTTTATCTAGTAGATAAGCAATATAAGGCAAAATGAGGTGATGATACAGGCAAATTTATAAAGTTCAGAAAAAAATTACTTCATTATGCAATGTCAGAATTTGTCAAGAAATAACAGATGAAATAAATAATGTTTGTCAAAATCTTCAGTCTTGGTCTACAGGCAGAAGTTCTAGAATGGAATTCTACAGCCAAATCAGTTCCCATTTTATAAATAAAATCTGAAAAGAAAACATATGATGCTTTCATTAAAACAGTGAATAGTTTAAACCATTATCAACAAACTAGGATAAGATGGCCAAGAAGGTGCTTGTGGATAAAGAAGTGGCAATTAATGTTGTATATCTTGGCATTAGGGAATGTTCTCATCTGTCACAGATTATGTTCTCTTAAGTATGGAAAGGAATTGAGGTTGTGCAGAAATGTCATATTTCTGCAAACAGAATTGATAGAAGGTGGCCCCAAACTGTTTCAAAATTAATTCAAAAGTTTACACAAATTTGAAGTTTACACATATGTCTATATATTTGAAAGCATCAGGAAAAACAAGGAGATAAAGTTAAAAATTCTGAAAATGAAATAAAGTTCTTAACATAGGCCTAGATTAAACATATAATATATATTATATATTATGGAATATAAATATCCATAGTATGAAACCTATTATATATTTAGTACTATATAATTATTTATAATATATTTAATATTAAAATATTACATATATTTAATGGAGAGAGGTATATAGAGATAGATTTCCATTGAAAAGGCCACCAGTTTCTCTGGACCACAGACCTCTCTGAAGGAACCTGACCAAGCCAGATGCTTTCTCTATGAATTAGTAGGCAGAGTATTTTTATCAAACTAATCTAGGTATTAGTACATATTTGAACTACTTATTCAATCTGTCCAATTTTCAGAAAACTTATATTTACCTTTTTCATTAACATGCAAATTAAAGTTAAAAATGCAGAGGTTTGGGGTTTTATTTTGGGGTTGGCCTATTGAGGGAAAGACAAAAGCTTAAACTGAAAAAAAGACTGAAAAGAACTGAGATGTTACCAGATATCAGGTGAGCCCAGAAGCCAAAAAAGACCTGCTCTTGGTGCCTTCCCTCCGGAGGATTTTGGCTGTGGGGCTGAGATCCTCTTTTATAAGGTGTTTCCAAAAGGCACTGAAAACTGCTTTCTCTTCTCACTGAACCAATAAAAAACTTACACTTTTTTTTTTTTGGTGGCTTCTAATCCAAACAGAAACAAGCTGCTTTTCGCTTCCCGATGATAAAACAGGGTTTCTCTCTCTCAACCTGTTGAAACTTTTTTTCTGGAAAATCCCAGGTTATTCGTGCAACACTTCTTGTGACACTCCGGTTTGTGCAAGATCCGTTAACCCACCACGGTATGTGTCAAACATCTTGGGACACACGTTGAACTGTCCCTGCTTAGGAGCAACATAATCCATTGCAATGTGAAGCATCTGCCTGTTCCTCTGCCCTCCCAGTCAGTTTATTCTCTGTTCCATAAGTACAGAACCACAGAATCACAGAATGTGTTGGCTTGGAAGACCATCTTGTTCCAAGACCCTGCCATGGGCAGGGTCACCTTCCACTATCCCAGATTGCTCCAAGCCCTGTCCAATCTGGCCTTGGACACTTCCAGGGATGGGGCAGCCACAGCTTCTCTGGGCCACCTGTGCCAGGGCCTCCCCACCCTCACAGGGAAGAATGTTTTCCTAATATCTAATCTAAACCAACTCTCTTTCAGATCGAATCCATTCCCCCTTGTCCCGTCACTCCAGGCCCTTGTAGTCTCCCCCCATCCTCCTTGCAGGCTCCCTTCAGATACTGAAAGGCTGAACTTAGATCACACCAAAGCCTCCTCTTCTCCTGCTGGACAATCCAATCTTTCCTCATAGCTGAGCTTCTCCATCCCTCTGATCACCTTGGTGGCCTCCTCTCACTGCAACAGGTCCCCAGAGCTGGAGGCAGCTCTGCAGGTAGGGTTTCACCAAGGTAGATATTAGGAAGAAATTTTTCTCTATGAGGTGGTGAGGCCCTGGCACAGGTTTCCCCAGAGAATCTGTGGCTGCCCCATCCCTGGAAGTGTCCAGGGCCAGGTTGGACAGGGCTTGGAGCAACCCGGTCTAGTGGAAGGTGTCCCTGCCCATGGCATGCAGGTTGGAATGACAGGAGCTTTAAAGTCCCAGGCCATTCTGTGATTCTAATATATGAAACAGTTTTTTAGATCATATTTTACTTTACCCCTCCCTTCAGTCAACACATGTTGTTCGTTCAGTATTTTAATATCACACATAATGTACTTAATAATAGGTAATGATATATTTGCCAATTTGAATGACTGGTGTTTCTAATTGGCCAAGACCTCTGCAAATGACAGCATGTCTTGCACAACATTTAGTATCAAAATTAAACTGAAATATTTTAATTGCCGACTGATTCATCAGTTTAGTTACTAGTGATGTAATTTTTTCAATTCTTTGATATTAAGTTCTGAAGTAGAATCATAGAACAGCTGGAATTGGAAGAGACCTTTCAGAGGTCATCTAATCCAACCCTTCTGCAATTAGCAGGGACATCTTCAATTAGAGGGCTCAGAGCCCTGTCCAAGTATACAGGTATCCAGAAGTGTGCAGAAGTGTGCACACACAGATATATACATGCATTTGAAAACATGCCTACAAATTATTTCCCTTAAAAGCATACCATGACATAGCTGTTTATTCTCTACATATTTTTATAAATGAGCTGCTTCTGCAGTAGGGAAAAAAAATAATTGAGTTTCTGGTGTGTCTGTGAACTTCTGGACACGGAGCTGAAAACAGAGGGAATAAAATTGCAAAAGTTGCAGTTTCTTCACCTCTTGCCAAGTGTTTGTGGTTAACTTGCCTGCCAACTGTTACTGTTACTCAACCCAATTCCTCAGGGAAACAAAGGTGCAGCATTAATTTTTACTGTCTTCAAGGTCCTGAGTTCAAGTTATGTTGAGGGCTTGGCTCTAACACTGAGCATCCTTGACACTATTTAATAGAAATTTTAGATGGTCACAAGGATCATTTGGGCCACTAAAATACCTCTGGCAGGACATGGGGAAGGAAGAAGCAGAGGAGGGATGGAGAATCTTTGATTGCCCAAATCTCACAGGAGTGAGGGAGCCCTTAGCAAGTTTTCACTCCAAGCTGGAGTTCACCAGTGATGTCACATTCTCTCACCCTTTTCAGCTTCAGGTTACCCTTTGGAGGAGGAGAAACACTATGATGGGGTCAGTATTTCATGTACTAATATACAGTGCTGAAGAGCTGCTCTGCCCGATGCAGGAGGGATCCACTATTAAGGGAAGTGTCCTCACAAAAAGGCTGCAGAGTGTCAGTGGGAGAAATGGCTTTCCCTGTTTTTAAATCAAGATGTTTGGGCAATTTTGCCAGGATCACTTATGAGAGAGGAAGGAGGATCTTATCTCCATCTTAGGAGTTTGTATCTAGCACAGAAGATGAGGCAATCAGGAGCAAAAAGGAGAATCTCAAAGTCTGCTCCTAGTAGTTTTATCTTAAAAAAAAAGAAAGGCAAATATTAGGGATGTGTTTCAGTAGCATTACCCCTATTTAAAATGCTACTACACCTCTCTGCTGTTTCATCCCTTGCCTCCAGAGGACACTTTGTTCATGGCAATGACCCTGCAGGCACCTGGAAATCATTGTATGCAAGCATGGATGGAAGGAAGATCAGGAGTAAAAAGAGGCTGAGCTCCAGCAACCTGCCAAAGGGCAGATGGTTTAGAGTGCTCCAAAAAGGAGCTGGGTTAAGCAACACTGGTGGTTGGGGGCTGAGTTAACCCCAGACTGCTCCTCAGTGACATCATCTCTCTTAGCCTCTTCCATGTGCACCAATCCAAATTTCAGCCATAAGATATAGTCAATGCAGAGGAGACCAAGATATGCTTCGATGGCACTGTAGAGTGTTTATTACAGATATTCAAACTCCTCTAGAGTAGCTACAAAAGCTGCTAGCAGCAGTTTCACTGCCAAAGTAGATCCACCTAAAGGAGGATAACCAGTATTTAGGTGTTCTATAGTGGTGAATTTGCAAGGCATGTGCTGCATTACAGTTAACAGGTAAAGTTTTGACCCAAGTCACAGAACAACCTGAGTTGGAAGAGACCCACAAGGATCATCAGTCCGACTCCTGGCCGTGCAGAGGACATCCCAACAATCCCACCCTGTCCCTGAGGGCGTTGTCCAAACACTCCTGGGGCTCTGGCAGCCTTGGGGCCGTGACCACTGCCGTGGGGAGCCTGTTTGGTGACCAAACACCCTCTAGGGGAAGAACCTTTTCCTAATATCCAGCCTAAACCTCCCCTGACACAATTTCAGGCCATTGCCTTGGGTCTTGTAACTGGCCACCCCAAGAAGAGACCATTTGAATCAATAATAAATGCATGGACAGTCATGAACTTCAAACTGTACACAAACTGTACTTAATCAAGCTCAAGACTTTAATCGTGTTGTTATCTTGAGTAAAGAGGGAGAAGTTATGAGATTAACATCTGTGTGAACAAATCTGCCCTCCTTAAACTTCAGATATCCTAAAGATGAAAATCTTCCTTTATAGACAATGAATTGGAATTGAAATTGTTCTATAGATTTTTAGCTGGAGTGCTGACATTTATAATAAGATTGTTAGGAAAAAAATAATAAAAAACCTTAAAGTAACAGTAAGGACATGTCCTTAAGAAGTAACACAGAAATGTTGCATGAGGAGATGTTGTGCAGGCTGAAGAGCCATAAGCACTAATTCTGCAGAACAGCATAAACAGGAGCTGTGTCAGTAACAGAGGCAGCATTTCCCCTTCGGAGTTGTTTTACATGTGTTGGCACCTCTACAAACCCACCCAACAAGTCAATAGGAGTCAAAACTCTTCAGTTTGGTAGTGTATTCCGATGGGCACTGATCTGTGCGCACTCAGCAACTGCTCCTGAAGAGACAGCAGCCAAATCCCTATGTTGCACATCCATAACTTTTGGAAATGTGTTTCTTAGTCTCCTTCTCTTTCCTTCTTTGTACCTTTCTTTGTGGTTTGTGTTGCTCTCAGGGATTTGATGCAGTCCAAAATGATCCTGTTTTTCCCTTGCATAAGGTCCCCTAGAAGTGGTACTTCTCAGATGCCTCCAGGACCTCTGAAAGAAGCATCTGGAGATACCTTGGCTTTATCTACACTGCTGGGCCACGAGGGTAAGGAAAAAAAGAGAGCACAGATTCTGTCTCTGACACCTCACTTTAAAATGTCATAATACCTTCAAAAAGCAGCCTGGAATCTACCAGAAAGTGTAACACAAGCACCCATTAAATCATCACAGAGAGAAGAAGGGCTTCATCCCTGTCAGATACAATGGTCACTACAGGATTGTTCCAGGAATTTGGCCATTGGGAAGCAGGGGATGGGATGACCTACCTGGTGGGAGCAGTTCTATGAACTATCCCCTGCTTTCCTACAAAAAACACCTGAGGTTCAACCACACAAACGCCACCAGAACTGATTTTATTAAAGGAAGGGAAAGAAGCAGTTTCCACAGTGGTTCACATTTGTGTGCTGATGTTTGCTTCACTTCAAGGGAAGACCGTGACAGCCTTTCATCACAGCAGGAACTGGTGTCACCAGGAGCGATGGGCCAGGGTGTTTCAGAAGCCATTGGATAGAAGCAGAAAGGATTTCCAAGGGGAATCTAGGGAGTCTTCAGCTTCTCCACCCCCTGCATGGTGAAGAAGAGTCTCAGGTTACCTACCCACAGGTTTTCTGCTGTTCTCCCTGTCCCATGGCACCACAGCAGAGGCTGCCACGGGATGTGAATTCCCCCTGAGGACCCTCTGTGCAGCAGGTTTGGCATGATGGTGGCAGGAGCTGTGCCCCTAAAATGCTGCTCTGGAGAAAAGACAAGGAGGATATCAGTCATTCCCACAGCGAGCCCTGTGCTTCCACATACCTTCTGCAGCAAGAAAATCCATTCCGACACGTTCCGACCCAGTAGTACGGACGGCGACATATCCCTGGGAAGCAGCGTCCGTTTTGGGCCTCACAAGGATCACCTGGAACGAAGGGCTGACCTGCCCAGCAGAAGAAAAGAGTCATTTACTGTGATTATGAGCAAAAGGGGATGCACTCTCTCTACCCACCTCACTCCTTACCTGCAGCCCCTTGGAGCATCAGGAAGAGGACAACCAGGAGCTGGTAAAGGATCCTCATGGCCACAGCTGGGATGTGAATTCCTTACCTGTAATGAGCAGAGAGCACAAGATCAACAAACTCTGGATGGAGGGTCCCCTCCTGACTGGGAGATGAGGAACTGATTAAAACATGCCCTGAGAGACCAAAGCCAAAATCTCATAAAATATGAGGAGTTTGGACAAAGAACAGAGTGGAATCAGCATCCTTGGAGATACTCGCTGTTTCAGTGAATGCATCCCTAGACAACCTGTCCTAATTAGCACCATTTTGAGCACGGATTCAGACTAAAAACTACTGGGACTACCTTTGAATCTAAAGTATTCTGGGATTTTATGATGTTTTGGTGTTGCTTTTTGGGTTTGTTGTTTATGAAATATTGGTTTTCTTGCACTGAAAAAATGATACCCTGGACCTGTTCAACACCAGGCAGGTTACTCTGGTACCAACATAGACCCACAAATTATTCCCCTTCAACCTACTGTAGTTCACAAAGAGCTCAGAGACCCAGCCAACCATAATCCTCAGGAAACTCTAAAATAAAGACATCTGTATCTCTTAAACATCAGCTAAGGTGACAACTCACTCAAAATGTTAATGGCATTCCGGCAAGATTTATGGCTCAAAAGGCAGCACTCAAACTGCTGTGCTGGCTGGGTCACTGCTTCTGTAGGAAACTACATAGTTCTGTCTCTGATGCCTCAAGGGAAGGTTTCCAGATCTCCCTTTCTCTTGGAAATCAGCAACCCAGTGTCCTCCTGCCAGCCCTGCAAGCAACCAACTAACCCATGGTCCTGGAGAACACACAGAGATCAGGTGCATTCACTGGAGTAATAAGAAGGAAGGGGTTAATCAAAGCAGAGGCTTAGACTTGAGAGTAACGACAGGAAAAGAAGTGTGTAAAGATGAAGAGGTGATGGTGTCTCTCCAGAACCAGCAGAGTTACCAGTGCAGGAGGTGAAGGATCAACGCTGCTCTCTGTCCTGTTCTCCTCTGGGTGCACCAGCTCCAAACTTGCATATAAAGGACTGAGGATGTGACAGCACAGTCATGGACCAATGAAAAAAAAAAAAGCCTTTTCTGGCCAAATTTGTCCTGTATGTTGGTTTCTTCCAATGAGAAATGAAGGTCCACTTTGAGACTGCTTTCACCACAAACCTCCTGATCTTTGTGCAACCCATCTTGGACCATCCACATTTGTGTAAGATACGTTAGACCACAGGGTTACACAAAATATCTGGGAACATGCAATGACTGCTCCTTCTGATCCTGCAGGCTCCTTTTCCATAGAATCATACAATTCTAAGGAAGGGACCTTAAAGCTCATCTCATTCCAACCCTCTGCCATGGGCACAGACACCTTCCACTATCCCAGGTTGCTCCAAGCCCTATCCAGCCTGGCCTTGGACACTTCCAGGGATGGGGCAGACACAGCTTCTCTGGGAAAACCTGTGCCAGGCCCTCACCACCCTCACAGGGAAGAATTTCTCCTTCCTTATAAAAGAATCACTCAAGGTTCAACTGCATGAATGCCAGCAGAACTGATTCTATTAAAGTGAGGGAAAGAAATAGTTTCCACAGTGTTGCCTGGTTCACATTTGCTCATGTTTGCTTCACTGCAAAGGAAGATTGTGAGAGCTTTCCACTGCAGCAGGAACCAGCCTATTCGGGAGGCTGGTTTGGAGAGTACCTTGGGAAATAGCCCTAAAAAACAAAGGGGTCCAGGAAGGGTGGACAGACCTCTAGAAAGAAATCTTGAAGCCACAGGAGCAGCCTGTCCTAACGTTCTGAAAGATGAGCTGCCAGGGAATGCCAGCCTGGCTGGACAGGGAGCTTTTGCAGGAACTCAGGGAAAAAAAAGAGGGTGTATCACCTTTGGAGAAAGGGGCAGGCAACTCGGGAAGTGTTTAAGGATGTCGTCAGGGCATGCAGAAAGGAAATCAGAAATGCAAAAGCTCAGTTAGAACTTAATCTGGCCACTTCAGTAAAGGACAAGAAAAGCTGTTTTTATAAATACATCAGTAGCAAAAGGAGGAGAAAGGGAAACCTCCATTCTTTATGGGATGCAGGGGGGGATGTAGTTACCAAAGCTTGACTCCCAGGGCAGGATTCCCTCAGTAGTCCCACAGCCCCCAGTCTCACCAGCACTGGGAATTGCTGTCCGGAACACAGCAAATCCAAAGGGACACACACATGTCCCACGACTGGCTCCTGTGCCACCAGCACCGGGAGTGCAGACTTTGGGTGCCCTGGCAGGGGCAGCCCCATCCCCAGGGGTGCTGGGGAGGGCACTGGGCCCCCCTGTTTTGGGAGGGGATGAGGGGAAGGATATGTGAGGAGCTTCCAGAGTGGAATTGTGCCCAACCCCGAGGCATCAGAGTGCCGAGCACCGGAGAGGTGGGCAGGCAGCCGTGGTGCCAACAGCAGGAACAGCTCGTCCCGTCTCCCCCCAAATCAAGCGATGGATTAGGAGATCCTCGTGTCGCCCGCCAGAGGGGGCCGAGTCCTTGTTTGAATGTTCTCTTTCCTAATGAGCTCCCGAAATAAAGATTAACTTACACAGTACTTTGCCCTGCAACTGTGCGAGGTCCAAACGGAGGATGGAAGCAGTCCAGGGAGGGATGGGGAGGCAACCCAGTAGGATGAGAGGAGTCTCGGGAAGGTGGGGGCAGCTCCGGGAGGGTGGAAGCAGTCGTGGGAGGGTGGGAGCAGCCCACTAAGGTGGGAGTAACCCGGCAGGGTGGGAACACCTCGGGTGGGCGGGAACAAACCCAGTAAGGTGAGAGCAGCCCTGGGAGGTGGGAGCAGGCCGGGAGGAAACAGGGGGCAACCCAGGAGGGTGGGAAGAGTCTCAGGAGGGTGGGAGCAGCCCCGGACAGGTGAGAGCAGACGCGGCGGTGCTGGCACCCGGCGCTCTCCGAAACGTGTTGTCGCTGACAATCCCTTAATTCCTTTATACCTACCGCAGCAATCTGCCTCGGGTAAGCCGTGGAGCGGCTGAGGAAGGACGAGGCACGGCTCAAATACACCTTGGCTTTATCCCAGGGGGAAAGAGCGCGGCCCTGGGCACGGGAAGAGACCGCAGGGCTCTTGGGTTCTGCTCAAGGCTTCGCCACCAGGCTGCGCCGCTCCCGGGACAGCTTCACCCTGTCCCTGTCCCTGCTGCCACCTCGGGTCTCATGTGCTGCTCTCAAGTTCCCCATCCCAGCTGTGGCTGCTCCCCGTCCTGCAAAGACCTCCAAGGGCTGGAGCCGCTCTGCTCTGGAGCCAGGCTGGGAGAGCTGGGTAGGTTCACCTGGAGAAGAGAAGGCTCCAGGGAGATCTGAGAGCCCCTTTCAGTGCCTAAAGGGGCTCCAAGAGAGCTGAAGAGGGACTTGGGAAAAGGGATGGAGGGACAGGACCAGGGGGAGTGGTTTCCCTCTGCCAGAGGGCAGGGTTAGATGGGGTACTGGGAAGGAATTGTTGGCTGTGAGGGTGGTGAGGCCCTGGCACAGGTTGCCCAGAGAAGCTGTGGCTGCCCCATTCCTGGAAGTGTCCAAGGCC